>JADLIF010001036.1:0-12203 GCA_016648015.1 Steinernema khuongi | reverse complement strand
TTTGGTTTAGTCCACGACCACGTTTGGTTTCTCGTCCGGAACGTCTTCTAGTACCTCACCAGGGTAGCTGGAAATTGTTGCCTTAAAGAACGGTGCATTGCTGCTTTGCACTTCACCGAGTTCGGATTGAGATATGTAAATTGTGTAGCACAGGTTTAGGTTGCGGATGGGAATGCTTTGCGCTTTCGTGTGGTACTCAATAAATGGTCTCATGTCCTTGCAGCTACTGTTCCTGTACGTCTTTTCGACTTTTTCCAGAGGTGGTCCTTGTCTTATAAGCACTATGTTCCTCATCTGATTTCGATTTGCCCATAGAACCATGTTCTCGACCCAGTAAGGACATCGAGGCATGTAGTAGAGCACCGCTTCTCCTTCACGAAGTCCTTCTTCAGGACTCGACATGTCGCTCGGCTCAGGAGTCTCCACTCCTATGCTCTTCAGGAAGTTCTGCTCGAAGTAGCTAAGACGCAGCTCGTGGCACAGAACGGGAACTTCGAAGCGCTTTCCCAGAGCCAAAGCGAGTGCCAGCTGTTGGAGTCCGATAAACTTGAAGTATGCTCTTGCGTACTTTGAGGCAAAATCCCCGACGCCAACAAGTCGAATCTTCTTCAGAGTGCGTTCTCCCAGGACCTTGTGCAAGTCAGAGGCGACTTCCTCGATAAAATGCTCCTCCTCGAATTTGTTGGTTATTTTCTGCAGGTTCTCCTTGACCTGTGCGTGAGTCTGCATATCGACGAGTCCCCCGGAGTACAAAGAGCCCAAGTGGCTGGGAACCATGCTCCAGTGGTAGATCGGTCTCTGAAAGGTCTCCTGAAGGGCTTCGATCTTTTCGGTTTTAAAGATGAAGGCGGTAAGTGTCGCCCTATATGGCGAGAAGTAGTACCTGAAGAGTTTCGTTCCTTCGCAATGAGGTGTTGTCCAAAGATGATTGCAGAAAAAGAGTTCCTCGAAATGCAATTCATCCTCACTAAGAAAAATCGTTCTTTCGAGCCACGCATTCGTCCAGTGACTCCACAGTAACGTGTCCAGTAGAGCGGCACTACAGTGCAGGGTATAGAAGAGGTCGACTTCTCCCTCAGAGGGATGATCCACCTTGGGAGTTAAGTAGTCATCCACAGGAATCGCGGATACTCCTCGCTCTGCCAGGTATGCAACCTCTTCTTCTGAGAATCCAGAGTCTTGGAACACCGTCTCCCGTGGCTGGAAGTGCTCCTTGATGGCGAGCGAAATCGCCATGTCCCGCAATCGAACATCGCAGCGTTCACTGGGATTGAGTGTCCAAATATGTGTGAGCCTACGGACAGATCGGCCTGCGACAAGACCTGAAAGTTTCTCAAGTACTTCCTTGAGATAAATCTGCTCATGTCCGTGAGGAGTACGGAGCAGCAGCTTATATTCACATTCGTACCCTTCCAGGTAAGTCGCAAACGAAGCCATGGCCTTTAAGAAGGCCATGGCCTGGTGTCTTTAAATGCTTCAAACCCTGGAAAATGTTATGCGTCGAGCATAGCATTTATATCTGCGATTTTTCTCAAGGTAGCAAAGAGGTAACTATCTATCAATCCGGCGTTTCGGAGTCTAGGTCCTGTGGGATCGGCAGCCGCCTTAGCAGGTCCAGACGCATAACTTATGTTCGTCTCGTAGCCAAGGAGCATCGTCTAAGCGAATCCAGCCTGTTGAAGGCATCTATATAAGGCATCGATTTACCTGGATTTCATTTTTCACTCCAGTCTTAGCTTGACCTCCATCTCCGCCAGGAAGTAGGTGCCTGCTTCCCACGACGTTAAGGCAGTACATGGGAGTCGTCATGGAGTCAATAACGGGGGACTTCTTGGAAACAGAGAAGTACTTGAAGGGGGAATCAGAAATTTGGGACAAAGCGACGTCTTGATGTCTTATTCTCGAGCGACACTAAACTCGTTCAACTTATAGCAACAGAAATACAAAAACATTAAGGAACACCTTCCAAGGCGGCGAAAGAAAGGAGGAAAGGGATATGGGCCTTGTTTGGAAAAACAAAGGGGCATGTCACCCCCCAGACGCGAAAAAGCTTCTCAAAAAGCTACCGTCACTCAATCACTGATCACTCAATTATATAACAGTAACTCATTTATCGTTTATAAAATGTTGGGTCTCGGCTGGAAAAGGATTTACAGTTTTCGGCGATGTGTAATGGTCACCGACTCGATTGCTTCAGATCCGTTTACTTCAAGTGTCCATAATGTTCAGGATTCAGAAAGTGTAAGATCTGTCTGTTGAAAGCGTGTGTTGAACTCGATTTGCAATTTTAGTGAGCTGGTAGACACGGAGGAGTGCCCCTACTGCCACCGCCGCAGGAAGCCAGAAGCTGCGTGTGAGGAGAACTGCGGCGCCCTGACCCAGCCCACGACGCCTTCCGTTCTGGATCAGATCAAGGAGGTGACGACCGTCGTCGCCGACACTGGCGACTTTCAAGGTGAGTAACAGTCCAGCCTCCTTTTGTTTGGGGCAATCCTAATCAAGGTTACGATTCCTTCATCTTTCAGCGATTAAACGGTTCCAACCGACAGATGCCACGGCGAACCCGTCGCTCATCCTTGCTGCCTCAAAGATGGAGGCGTATAAGCACCTCATTGAGGATGCTATCGCGTACGCCAAGGCGAAGGCTGGCGACAAAACCCGCGAGGAGCAGATTGCTCTCGCAACGGATAAACTATTTGTCCTATTTGGAAAAGAGATCCTCAACATCATCCCCGGCCGCGTCTCCACTGAAGTCGACGCCCGGCTCTCCTTCGACAAGGAGGGGTCGATCGCCAAGGCGCTTTCCCTGATCGAGCTCTATAAGGAAGAAGGGATCGCCAAGGAGCGCATCCTAATTAAGCTCGCCTCTACTTGGGAAGGAATCCAAGCCGCCAGGTAAGTCAATTTATGAATGAGCAAAACTATCGAGTGTTAACGTTTTAGAGAGCTTGAATCAAAGTACGGTATCCACTGCAACATGACGTTGCTCTTCAACTTTGAGCAGGCCGTCGCCTGCGCAGAAGCCGGCGTCACTCTGATTTCCCCCTTCGTGGGGAGAATCTTCGATTGGTACTGCGAGAACACCGATAAGAAGCCGTACGACCGCCATGACGACCCTGGAGTATTGGTACGTTAAATTCGGACTTCGTTCTTATTTTCAATGTCTATTTCTTTAGAGCGTTAAGAGAATCTACAACTACTTTAAGAAGTTCGGATACAAGACTCAAGTTATGGCCACGTCGTTCCGCAACATCGAGGAAATCAAGGGCCTTATTGGATGCGACCTTTTTACCATCAGACCTCGAGTTCTTAGAGAGCTCGCGAAGGACCTGGAAACCGTTCCCGTGGTGCTCACGGAGGAAAGCGCCAAGCGGTCGGCCCTCGACAAGATCGAGGCGACCGAGTCCCGCACGCGCTTCCAAATGAATGAGGACACCATGGCGACTGACAATCTTTCCGACGGCATCCGCAGATTCGCCGCCGATGCCCGCTCCTTGGAGAAGCTCGTCGCCGAGAAGTTCTAGATCCGCACCATTCCCTGCTGTGCATTTGTGAGTTGGATATGTTACTATTGCGCATAAATATTTCTACAGTTTGGTGAGTGGTTTTGAGCCTGGAGCCGGTGGTATTTCGGGATATAGCGATCTCACCTTTTCTCTGGTGTGATTTGACACTTCTGCATCGTACACTTCTGTTCACTTCAACGATATTGCGTCGCCTATCTCAGAGAACAATGAACTCTTCGGCCAACATCGAAGGAAAATACTTCTACTTGATCCCCTCAGAAGAAGATCCCAAACGTCTCAAGATTGTCACGAACTCCGATGGGCGGCCGCAGGACCTTGTAGACTTCCTCCCAAAAGAAGAGGCCGCCCGCGTGAAACTGCTCACGGCGCTCTTCAACGATGAACTCGAAGCGAAGAGCGAGGAAGTTTGGGAGTTGAGGAAGACCGTCGCCGAACGAGAGCAGACTCTCGCGGAAATGCACGAACACTACTTCCAGAAGGGGCAGCAGCTGTACGCGATGCTGGAGAGGAGCGAGCTGGCCAAGTCCGCACTGGAGACGAGACTGGCCGAGGCAGAGGATGGGGCGAAGCAGGAGATCCAGCGGCTCAAGGCCTCCCACAGAGTGCACATAACCTCCATCTACCGAGATCAAGAGAAGCAGTTGAGCAAACAGTGTAAGCTCTACGGCCTCATCCTTGTCCTAGGTTTCGTGGTGATCATCGCTTTAGTTATACTTCTTGTTTTTACGAATACGTGATGACTTATGGTTACATAAATAAATCGAAGTATGTGTATCTGTGTGTTTACTGATAACTCGAGGCGACAACAGCTTCAAAGGAAAGGGAAAAGGTGGGACATTGCAGAACAGATACAGGGGCATCTCCTTCAGAAGGGAAGGAGTAATATTGACAGAAAGCAGGCAGAACTCTTTCGGCTCCTCCACGGAAGTGTCTACTCCTGTTTAAACGCGTTTAGTCTCGGTTCTGCAAAATCAATGTCTAGGAGACTTCCTTGGTTGCGCTCCTTCTTCCATTTTGTTGATCTCATTCAGGCGCGGGCGGTGGTAGCTCGCTTGGACGATGGGTGACGCGAGTAGGTTCTCCTTCCACAAGCCATCTTCTTGATTCAGAGATTGTTCAGAAAATCGTCCAGGAGAACGCGTAGGAAACACCGGTTCCTCGAAGCGACGAGACATCGTGGAAAACAAGACGCCGAAGAGGGTGAGTCCGACCTTAACGTTCTCCTCTGGAACTCCGTTTCAGCGCAGCCAAAATGAAGACGCGGAAAGGAAGGCGGAGAAGCGCGCTGTCGTAGGCCCTCGCCGGAAGTCGACTCCAAATCGCTCCAAGGGAGCAACTCGCCGCCGTCGCCAGTCAAGCACCGAGAAAAGCACAGAAAAGAGCATCGAATACACAGATGAGAATGAAATGGAGGACGACATCGAGAAGGAACGTGAGAATTTCAAGAAGGAGAAGGAGCTGCTGCTCAAAGACCTCGAAATCGCGCAGCTGAAGGTGGCCCTCTTGGCTATGGGCGAAACGACAAGGAAAGCCGAAGAGGCGGCGAAAGAGGCGCGCGCAGCCGCTGCCAATCAGAAGAGCCTCATACAGAATGCCGGCTTGTCGCAGACGGAAAGCCAAGATCCGTCCTATAAGAAACCGGAAGATCCCTACTACATTGTCAATGTAAGCATGCCACTTTGTCCAATCACATCCAAACAGCCTTTCAGCTACACGGCGCTCAGCTTCCACCGCCCCGAACCCCCGAGAAGGAAAGAGCGAAGGCGTCGAAAGAGGGCAAGAATAGGAGCAGCGAACGGGACGACAACAAGAGCTGTTGTATGGGACTGGAGGTGAAGCTACAGGAGAAACAGAAGCCGGCAAAGGAGACGAAGAAATAAGAACAGACGCTGTAGCTACGTGTCGTGGAGATAAAGTTCTTATTTGCTGAGATTGTAGTAGAGCACCGGGAGGCCAACGGTCAAGGTATGCTAAAGAAGCATTCAAACAGCCCTGGGACTGAGAAGCGCGAAAGCCATATATAATATTCGCAAAAGGATGTCCGCCTTCTTGATAAGGGAGGAACTGTAGAGCAAGCGCAAAACATACGGTTTCTTCCACAGTATGAAGAAGCTGGCTTACGGACAGGCAGATGCAGACAGATTAAGCCGGTCTCAGCACGACCATCCCAAGGGCGATCGGTGTGCGTCTTCACTATAAGATGGCTGTATAGTTTCCGTCTTACATGTTAGCACTACGCAGTATACGCGGAAAAGCGCATTTCCGCTTCGCCGCCTTCTCAAACGGCGAAGCTACGACTACATCCCCCGATGCAGAGAGAGTTGCTTTATTCAGTTCGCCAGGTTCCCATCCTAAACCTTCCGCGTTTTGCTCCTCTTGTTCTTATATTTAACTGCCTTTCAGAAATGAGTATTCTGGATACCATCTACACTGAGGACCCCTCGGAGTCCACGAAGCGCGCACACGCCCTTCTCGCCTTCAAAGTGGACGCGATGGCCATCATCGCCGCCTCGGACACCGGAACACTGACCAAGATGATTCCGCTCTTCCAGTAAGTCCATTTTCCCATTCCTTTTTATCTCTCTCCAGAGAATACTGTGGAAACAACCCGGACCACACGGCTCGTTCGCTGGGCTATCCCAACTTCGAGAAGTTCCTCGAGTCGGAGTACATGCTCGATGCAGTGGAGAGGACGTTCGAAGAAGACGGGAAGAAGATCTTCTCGCTGTATCCCGACCGCAAGATCGATCGTCTTCTGCTGATCACGGAGCGAAGCGCGGAGGTTGTGCTCCAAGGGTATGGATCAGCATTTGTGTATTTATCTAAGAAGACATCTTCAGGCCTGTGAGGAACTACCGCTCCGAGGAGCTGAGCGTCCAGAAGAGAGTCAGCGAAGAGAAGGCGAAGCGGGTAAGTCAAAGATCGTCCCACAAGTCATTAGTCCTTTCCAGTTCCGTTACACGCTCTGCAAGCTCATCCGAGATCTCGGCGGCCACAGTAACCTCGTCCCGCTGCAACTCGTCCAAGAATCCTATTTCCGCCGATACAATGAACCCCTCGACAAGCGGTGCTGGTTCGAGCACTTCGACACAAGGAGCGCGCAGAAAGCACTCCACTTCTACTTCATCAATGAACTCTCCTGCACGATCGCCGAGGAAACGGGAGTGATCGAGATCATGCTGAGGCGTCCCTTCAAAGGTAAGCACTGGCTTGCAAATTCAATGAGCCATAGGGAATCTTCTTTTCAGATATCAAGAAGGCCATTATCAATGAGATCAAACTGCACCATGGCTCCGATACGACGGACATCGAGAACGAGCCCCTCGAACCACAGCCCATCGAACAAGTCAACCTCCATGTCCTCGCCGAGCGTGAAAGAAGCGCTGTGGAGTACTTCAAACCAAGTTACCGCTCGTCGACAGAGCAGGCCGGCTCGAAGAATTCCGAAGAAGTCCCGCAGGGTGTGCCGTCGAGCCGGATGGGACTGGCCCAGCGTGCGATGATGACGTCCGTGGGAAAGACGAACGCCATTGCCGCGCGACAGAATGCGTAAGGTCATGTTTTGTATGTTACCCACCTTCCAGTTGTATTTTGCGTACTGTAATAAAGGAGCTTTGCTCGGAAAGGAGCAGTTGTGCTATACTCCTTATCAAAATCTCCATCGGAAGTCCGCCGGGGAGACGATTCCAATGCACATTTGCGAAGCTATGCTGACCACCTTAACACTAGGACAATTCCGCACCTTATTGGAAGAAATGCCGTTCCGAGGACCAGCACTATCACGGCACATCGCCCACAGACCAGTGTGCTCGTATAGCGCATTGCGATGTCGCTCGTCTTGCAAACGCTCGACGCGGGTTCGACGCCGGGTGAGGACCATAGTTATCCCTGTCATAGGCTCCCTCTGATGACACAATTCCTCGTTTCTGACGGCTTCTTCTTTTGTTTTCCTTCACACTAACATGGAGAAAACCACGGCTAGTGATCTCCCTTCCCAAGCTTTCAGATCAGTCACAAAGGAAAAAACGGTCTACTCTCCTCTTTTTCTACACGTATAATTAACAACAGGTTAGATTGATTTCAAACAATGTCGCACAATTTCTGCTAACCGCGTGCGACTTTCCCGCTTCGTCGATGAGATCCTCGTTTGCATGCCCGTCGGGTTCACCCAAACCGTTCCGATATTGGTCTGAAGATAAAGGGATTAGAGATAGAAGTATGTTTGGAGGCATACAGAAAATGTCGAGGAGTGGTCCGCGTTCACATTCACAGTGAACTGTATCTTGAATCCCTGGAGCTTCTTCTGGAAGAGGTCCAGGTCCAGCTTCCCGTAGGACCTTTTTCGCACTCGTTGCAGCTCCTTCTCCGGCACAGGATTCAGCTCGTAGACGTTGTCGTAGACGGAGAGATACCCTCGGATGGCGCCCATGCCTATCGATCCGTCCGTGTTGTGTCCTGTGACGTTCACGCCCCGGAGAACATCGGGGTGGACGTGCACCTTCCTTGTCGGACGACCCGCGCTGAGGGTATACGGTAGACCGTAAGTCAACGCGTGGATCTTATCGTACGGATGATAAGGAGGCATGTGGGGCCTCGCGGAGTCAAGGATTCTTCTGTAGAAGTCGATCTGCCACTTGCTCAGTCCTCGAAGGGCATTCGGTAAGTACTTGGCTTCACCTGTGGCTGGGTTGATCTTCCTGACTTCGGACAGGATACTCCAGAACTGCTCGATGGAGTGCTTTATCTCCGGAGGAGAGTAGATCTGCTTGGGGTCAAGATCGGACGTAATCTTGCCGAGTTGCGAGTGGTCCAGGCGGGTCTCCACGGGGAAGTAGTGGGCTCGGATGGCGAAGGTTTTGAAGGGACCATATACGTCTTCCAGTGGGTAATCTGGATCTGAAATTGCCGCTTAGCGTCAATCTATACCGTATCCTCATCGAACCTGTCATTATCAAAGAGTTTCTACTGTCGCTTCCCCACATCTCCAAGAAGTGCACGGCATCTCCAATTCGCAAGGAAGGATGCCCGGTGATCATAACACACGGAGTCTTGAACTCCTTGGAGAATTGGCCGTGGATCTCCTTGTACACCTTCACGCGTCCATTCTTGATCATCTGTGTGTGGGAGAAGGGCTCCTCGGGAATGTACACCCTCTGCTGCTTGTTCAGCGACAGATACTCGGCATAGATGTTGGCGTAGGCCAGGGTGGAATCTGCGACTGGGGACACGAAGTAGATCGGCACTTCGGTGGAAATTTGGCCCTGAAAGTCATCTGATAGGAATGCTTAAAGGCGTTGCCTTACTCCATCCATGTTGGAGCATAGGATCTCGAACATGTCGTAGATCGTCCCCGTCGGGGCCATGGGCAGTAGGACGTTTCCTCCCTTCCTCAGCGTTTCCACTACCACTTTCCCAATATTCAGAACTTGCTCGTTGGGACTGTTGTCCTGGTTGAGGCACATGGTGGTGAGGACCAAATGGTCGGCACTCCGCATGTGATCCCACTGCACTTCGTTGATGTGCGCTTGCCTTGCCGAGGTATGCGACAAGTAGACTATGCTCTCGTTCTCCGTCCCTATTTTCCAGTTGCAGGATCCGACTGAGTATCCACTACCGTAAGCCGAGACAGAGACGGATCCTCCGACAGTCTGAAGAACAGAAGATACTAATAGACAGTAAGGCTACCGTATACCATAGTCTGCCGGAACGAGATGTGATTAATAAGCTTCAGCGAGGAGAGAAGGTGTTTCTTCGAGTAGAAGGGACGCCAATCCCGAGGGTCACTTGTCGGGTCGTTTACAAAATGTCTGAAGAAGCGTGATTGCAAAGGGATCTATCTTGGAAGGAGTACCTCCAGTAGATCGGTTCCTTCCACTTTTCGTCTGAATCGGTATTGCAACGCTCCAGGTACTCCAGCATCTCTTCCGCGACCAAAGTTCCGAGTTGCGCGGTGGGCTCAGTACAGTAAACGACGCCTTCGAATCCGGTTTCTTCCGTGTAGAAGGGCAGCGCCAGAATCGCCGTGTAGTGGGAGATGAGAATGGCGTCGACGTCTTGCATTTTAATCATGTGGAGCTACAAGCAGAGAAGAAGTTAGCATCCATATAAGCGAGACCAATCGTACCGGCGCCGTTCGGATTTCTGGAGTTCCGTCGACGAACGTGTAGTTTTCACACTGGCGTAGAAACTTCTCATCGCCAGAAGAGATTTTGGAGAACCGGCCTCTGAAAAGAAGAGTTTATCTATACAAAACTGTGCGACAATTCTCGCAGAAATCTGTAGAAAATAGACGGGAGAGAGGAGCCAGAGAGCTGTCTGCAGACTACAGCTAGCTGTCTATAGACTACAGTCGTCTGCAACCACGACCATAGACAGCTGAATCAGACTGTCTACAGTCTCTGAGCTCCGTCTATACAAAACATCGTGAAGTGATGAAAAAGAAGACTTACGTCGGAAGAAGACTGAAGGGAACGTAAGACTGCAGTGTGCTCAGATCAATCATAGGATCTATCAGGATGGTCACATTGGCGCTTTTCAGTTTGACCAGATGACATGGTCGCGCAATGATCGACGACAAGCTTGTCTAAATTCGTGGAATGAGTATTCGCGCCACATCAAGAAGAACTCACGATTTCCATCCGTTAAATGTGGCGTTCTATCGTTAAGTCGCAATGTAAAAGGAAAAGAAGCGAAGCTTCTCTTTCGGGTTTCGGGTTCCCATTAGGATGTGCCTGCTGGTGTAACTCGGTGTACGGTATTTCGAAAATCGGTGGAAGGTGGTAGGCACCGCTTCCATTGGGTTTCTTGGTCTTTCCTGTGCTGGTTCTTTGTATGTTTTCGCTATTTAACCTGCGAATGTCGTTCAATGCTTTGGGCTTCTCAACGTCTTCCCGCTTCGCGTCCTTCTTTACATCCTTTTACTTTACACCATATTGTTTAAGCAATGTCCGATTCGTCCTCTGAAGATGAGCTTCCCGTCGCTCCAAAGGCCAAGATCCTAAAGAAGCAGAAGGGCGACGTTGCGCTCAAGGCACCGCCACAGGGCGACCTGAACGAAGAGGAGGAGCTGGCGATCCTGCAAGCCATCAAGCGGGACTACAGCTCCGAAGAAGAAGGCGATGAGGAGGAGGTCCCAAAATCCTTCAGGGAGCTGGTAAGCTTTTTCCATAAAACTAGTGTAGATTGAGACCTTCTTTAGGGTTTGAAAGATGTCCTCGCGGAAACCTGCGAAAGGCTAGGATGGACCGCTCCGTCGAAGATCCAAGCAGCCGCCCTGCCTCCTGCCTTCGAGGGTCGCGACATCATCGGCTTGGCTGAGACAGGGTATCTTGCTGTCTTCTAGCTACAGTATCTCATGTTGCGTGTTTAGCTCCGGTAAGACAGGAGCGTTCGCCCTCCCCATTCTGCAGAGCCTCCTGGACACTCCGCAGAAGTTGTTCGCGCTTGTCCTGACGCCAACTCGTGAGTTGGCCTTCCAGATCGGAGAGCAGTTCGAGGCATTGGGATCTTCAATCGGACTCCTGGTGGCTGTCATCGTTGGAGGTGTTGACATGGTCACCCAGGCAATGGCCCTCGCCAAGCGGCCTCATATCATCGTCGCTACTCCTGGTCGTCTTGTCGACCATCTCGAGAACTCGAAAGGGTTCAATCTCCGTTCCATCCAGTACCTGGTTATGGACGAAGCCGACAGGATCCTCAACATGGACTTCGAGGTGGAATTGGACAAGATCCTGAAGGTGGTGCCCAAGCAGCGGAAGACCTATCTGTTCTCGGCTACCATGACGAAGAAGGTCGCCAAGTTGGAGCGCGCCTCCCTGAAGGACCCCGCTCGAGTGGAGGTCTCTTCAAAGTACCAAACGGTCGAGAAATTGAAGCAGTCCTACCTCTTTATTCCGCAGAAGTATAAGGTACGGTAGTTTCTCGGATGACAGTGTACTTATTCGATGACTTCAGGAGGCTTACCTCGTGTATGTCCTGAACGAAATGGCGGGCAACACGTCGATCGTCTTCTGCGCCACCTGTGCTGGCGTCATGAAGACCGCCCTCCTTCTCCGCCATCTCGGCTTCGGGGCTGTTCCCCTCCACGGGCAAATGAGTCAGACGAAGCGTCTCGGCTCACTAAACAAATTCAAGTCCAAGATGCGTCCCATCCTCGTCTGCACGGATGTTGCTTCTCGAGGTAAGAACAATGACCAGAGATGGGCTTTTGGAAACTTTTTCTTTTCCTTGTCCTCGCTTTTTTCTTGTTTCCTATAGATCTCTAGCGGCTCTTGTAGCCTAGGATAAAAAAAGGCGAAAAGTACAGGAAAAATGCGATGAAAAAACCGTTCGGTTAGTTGATTTTCCCATCTCTGGCAGTGACTACATAATGGGAAACCACCCCCCACGGTGGTCGAGTAGTTCGACTGAGGAGTCTCCTTGGACAGAAACCACTATTTGGGGAGATGCTTTTTGAGATTCCTATGGGTGCCTTCTTTGACAAATTCCTTTAAGGTCTCGATATCCCCCACGTCGACGCCGTCATCAATTACGACGTCCCCTCCCAGTCCAAGGACTACGTCCACCGCGTCGGACGCACAGCCCGTGCCGGCCGCTCGGGAGTCTCCGTCACCTTCGTCACCCAGTACGATGTCGAGGTGTACCAGCGCATCGAGCACCTCATTGGCAAGAAGCTGC
>JADLIF010001035.1:0-16426 GCA_016648015.1 Steinernema khuongi | reverse complement strand
ATTCTCAGCTCCATTCAAAAAAAGTTGCATGTTTAATTTCGAGATCTAAAAAATCCGAAATCCGGGCAGTTTTACGGATTTCGGATCTCGGATTTCGGATTTTTTCTTTTTAAATCGGATCTCGGATTTCGGATATCGGATCGTCCAAAATACCCGGATTTCGGATTGCGGATTTCGGATTCCGGATGATCCGCACATCCCTGCTCCCGACCTCCCAAATCGATCACCATTCAAAGTCGGTCACTCAAGTGTCACCCCCAATCCGGAATCCGTCCCGCCACGGCGTTCCTCAGCGCCTCGTTTCGAAACTTAGCACCGCGCGTCCGGGTCGCCCCTCCCAACCATCTTCCCCTTCCAGCCCCCGGCGACGTTCTTCTTGCGTTCGAAAGCAAACACGAACGCCGGGAAGCGTTTAATTAAGGCGCTGCACTTCCGTATCGAGGCCTCCCCCGCCGCGCTCAGGCCCTCACTCCGTGCCGAGGACCCCCAGGTGCGCGCGCGGACGTTCTTTTTATCAATCGCCTGTCAGGGCGTTCGACTCCGCGAATGCGGTCAGAGGGACTATCGATCGCCGGTAAGTGGGACATGCAACACCGAACGAATAATTAGCGCATCTCGCTCGTTCACCTCGCGCATAACCAGCAGCAACCAGTCGCCGGAGAAAGGGGGACATACCTGGAGCCGGGCGTTCTCAGCTCGCGAACGGTTTATTGGGTGGGAAAAGGGGCAGAAAAAGGGAAGCAGAATTGGAACAAAGGAGCTGAGCAGCACGCTCTGGTGCGACCTCTGGTTCAAGTTGGAACTGTTCAGGTACGACCTTACTGGCGCGGATCGATGGTACCTCTGTCTAGATCTACTTAGACTGTCTAGGTCTGATGGTGCAGACAGCCAACAGTAGGCGGGAAGGCTGGTGAAGAAGCTCCCACTTTGATCACGAGGGCCCCTCTGTGGAATCCGAACAATCCCCAGATCCCTTGACCTACCTATTCTTGGCCTCGCCGGGCGACTCCAATCGAATCCGCTTGCTCGAGGACGCGACGAAGAGCGCCTAAATCCAGGGTTACGGTAGAGGAAAGCGCACAGAAAGGAACCTCGTCTGCGGTGGCGGCGAAGTTGCTGGAGCACATGGACTCATCGTCCTTGTGTGGCTGGGACCTCCGAGGCCGAAACGCGTAGCGCCGTTTGGGCATCATGGCGGGGGGCTCCAGTGAAGAGGGTGTAGAGGCGCGGCGGAAGTCGTCCTCCTCGCCCAGGCCGGGCACCGAGGACGTGGTGTCCACGACGGCCGCTGGCGATGGACTGTACATGAGCGACGCGGAGAGGCGTCTTGCCACGGAGGGCGACTGCTTCGAGGCTACGGGGCCCGGAGCACCCTCGCCTTCCTCTCCTTCGCCGCCTGCCATCAACAAGCGTGGATCGAGGCGACGATCTGAAGCTGCGGGAGGGTCAGGAGGGGATCGCGGAACGGATCAATGCCGCGGGA
This sequence comes from Steinernema khuongi, assembly GCA_016648015.1. Classification (NCBI taxonomy): domain Eukaryota; kingdom Metazoa; phylum Nematoda; class Chromadorea; order Rhabditida; family Steinernematidae; genus Steinernema; species Steinernema khuongi. The sequence goes on along the minus strand of JADLIF010001035.1, from coordinate 14,943 downwards.
TAAAGGATGTTTCAAAGGAGGGCGGTCAGCGCCAACTCATCTCCATTGTGGATCAGTGACCTCCAAATGGAAATTTATGAAGTTTTCGAACAAGCAGATGGCAGATTACGATCAGGGTTAGACCCTGAACTTCCAAAGGACTCTCAACAATTGAGCATCAACAGCCATCAGGTGAAGAAGAGCGAGAAAATGGAGGAAAAACGTGGGGGTCAAGCAGGTCAGGTCATGACCGGGTCCAACTCTACACGGTACCCTTCGATCTTTTCAATCGCTTTCCCTTCTTTCACAGGACGGTGGAGCACCAAAGCCAAATAAATCAAAAATACTTCGGCAATTCCTCAAATTTTGATCGTCTCCTTATCCTGGCACCGGCTCAACTGCCCAAGAAGATCCGTGTCCGGTCCCACTCCTACGACAGGACTGTACAGGACTAAAACCTCCCACTTGAACTAAACCAAAACACGACTAATGGACCCTGGGCACCAGCAGTGGACAGCGAAGGCGCCAGTCGCGCCCTGGTCAGGAGGGGATCGCGAACGGATCAATGCGGCGACAAAGGATGTTTCAAACGAGGACGTCGGTCAGCGCCGCCAACTCATCTCCAATGTGGATCAGCGCGAGCGGTGGAGATACCGCGCCGAAGGACCGCGGGGGCCGACATTTTTGAATTTAATCCGAAAACCGATATGCGCTGCGCGTCCGAGAAACGGAGCAGATCTGCGCCTGGAGGCTGGGGCGCGAGATATCGAGCGATTCGGGGCGTGCGGCGCGGTAAGTACGTGGAGGATGCGAAGAAGAAGGAGATGGGAAAGCGCGATCGAAGACGCGCAGCAGATGGAGAACAAGGAACGACGGTCGGCTGGTCGATCGGCCACCGCTGGGCGGCCTTCGCGATTCGCGCAGCCGGGGATCGCCGCGTTTCGAAGTAGAATGACGCCGACGGCCGCGTGCGTCGCGTCGATCGATACACCTCTCGAGGGGACGGAGACGGTCCGCCGACGGAAGTGGGATTCTGCTGCGCTTCAGGGGGCCTTCTGTCCAGGTCTCCATCCTCTGAGCCCCTCTTGACTCTTCTCGGCTTCTCCTTGCCCCTTGGTGAAGATGAGCCGACCGTGCCAGGTTACGGTAGCCGAGGACGGCCTTGAGAGGATGCGCGAAGAGGCGATCGCGAAGGAGGCACGAATGGGACGGAATTATGCGCCCTGATGAGTCGAAGACAGAGAAGGAAGTTCACTCGCGGTGATTGATGGGTACTTGAAACGCAAGAAAACATGGCATACGTGTTGTTGACGCCGGGAGGGCCGAGGTCCGAGGAGGCGCGCCCTGGAACCCGGAAGTGCAGCGTCCCGGAAGTCAACTCGGAACTGGAAAGCGATTCCCGGCGCAGCGGCGATGTCCACTGATCAGGTGTGATGGCGCTGGACTTGATTCCGAATCTGAAAACAACGATAAAGAGGGCACGAGAACTCCCGCAGCGATGTGCCTGACAAGGAGCCGACGTCATAGTGTATCTCAGAACGACGGAGGAAGTCGGGGCTTCTGGTGCTTGCTGGGTTTGTGGCTTGCGTGTTCTTCCTTGCTCGCGTCCTTCTTCGTTGTGGTCACGTAATCCGAGCGTGTGGCGTGGATAACGTGAAATTATAGCCATGAAGTTTGATCAAAACTAAGAGATTTGGAATTTCGAAATTGCGCGCTCTTCTGCTACTCGGCGCTTCCTGGAGTTTGTGATCTTCTTGTGGGTTTTCGATTCTCCATTTCAATCCAAGCCTAGGGCGCGAACATTCTGAAATCGCGAATATAGGCTCCTAGAAGCCATCTCCATTTATATTTTTGCTTTCTTCTTCGCGATAAAAGTCCTACTGCCGTAGTGCTTCGCCGTCGCCCTATCCTAAGGCAAAAGAAGCTTTGGCGATGTTTTTCAGCCCTACTAATCTCAGTGCATTTCAGCTCTCGACATGGGTATCCCTCAGGGCACAGCGATGTCGCGGCCGGCGAAGAAGCGCCTCGCCAAGAGCAAGAAGAAGCACTGGCGCAAGGGGACGGACATCACCGACATCGAGAACTACCTCCAAGACAAGGCGCACGACGAGGCCCACGGCGGCGCTTTGGCCCAGCGCCTCGACGACGAACTCTTCACCGTGGACAAACTGCCCAGCGCGGAGACGACCCAGAAGAAGGAGACGGTCAAGCAGAAGGCGGCTCTCAAACGGCGCGAGGCCCGCCTCAAGGAGATGATCAAGGAGGAGGAGCCCGAGCCATCCAAGCGGGCCCAGAAGAAGACGCAGTTGGCGGCTAAGATCTCAGCCGCCAAGAAGATCCAAGTTCCCGCTCCGAAGCCCGAGAAGAAGAAGGAGCCGAAGGCACAATACGACTTGTGGGAGACCGGTAAGCTGATGATGAACTTCGGACCTTGAATTCAGTGTTCTCTGCAGAATTGACCCCAGTCGTCGATGTGGACGACAAGGAGGCCGCAGAGCACTACTTGACGCAGACGAAGAAGAAGCAGCCCAAGATGCCCGGAAGCATGCGCCACGTGTCGAGTCTTCTTCCTAAAGTGCAACCTCCCCAGGCCGGCTCTTCTTACAACCCGACGTCCGAGGATTACACTGTATGGTTTCGAATACTTATTATCGCGATTAATTTTTCATGGGTCTCCACATTAATATTGTTGACCTTAAAGGACTCATTCCCGCCTTACTCACTTCATCCCTTTAGGAGTACGTCCGACAATTCGCCGAAGAAGAACTGAAGTTCCAAGAAGATGAGGAGAAGCTTGCAAGACGAATGCGACTCCCCGAAGGCGACACGTACATCACTGCGGTAGGTTAGGCCCAACAAAACAGCAGTCTAAAGTGCATCTTCAGGCAGAAAAGTTGGCCGAACAGATGCAAGGCCTGGATAGCGGAGAGCAGGCCGACGATGACGAAGAAGAGAAGGAGGAAGAAGGAGAAGTCGCGGGCGAGACGGCCAAGCCTTCCAACCGCATAAAGACGGAGAAGCAGCGCCGAGTGGCGAAACTAGAGAAGCTGAAGTTGCGGCTAGCCAAGGAGGAGAAGATCAGGAAGAAGCTGGACAATGACGTGTTCAGAGCGCCGAAACTGACGAAGGAGATCAGGAAGCAGCTAGCGAAGCTCGAAGAGAACGCGAGGCTCCGTCGGAAGCGGAAGGCCATCACCAAGCTGACGACTCGCCAGAAGCTGGGCCGCGGAGAGTTCGAGAAGTTCGAGGAGCCTTTCCTTCTAGAGCAGGAGCTCTCCGGAAGTCTCCGCAAGATGCAGGCGCCCGACGGCACGTCGATCCTGAAGGACCGCCTGAAGAGCCTTCAGATGCGAAACATGTTGCCTGTGCCTGGCGAGAAGCCGAAACGCGTCCTCAAGGGCAAGCTGAAGTCGAAAATGATCGAGAAGCGGTCGGTGAAGGAGGTCGTGAAGGGCTCGAAGGTGTTCTAATATCATCGTTGTTGTTATTGTTTTCTCGTCTTTTGTTGTTATACCAGTTTGTTGATTTTTTATATTTTGTTGCTAGCATTCAAGAAAGCGTCCTTGTTCAGCTCGACATGCAGGCAATATGGCACGGAACTTCGGGAAGAAGCCAGGGACTGTGAAAGTAGATTGGGGGAAGTCCGACAGCGCCATGACCCTTGAAGAAGTCGTTGCGGGTTGATTGGTGTTACGAAAGTCACTGCTCTTCCGGGTGCCACTGTATATAGAGCGAAGATCGTGTGGCGAACGGAAGCAGGACCGACCGTTTATCACGCGTTGGCAGAGTAAACTGATTGGGAGGATGATTGATGGCTCTGTTCAGACAGGTACGTTGCAACGGTAGACAGCTGCAAACAAGACCCCAGTCCAGTGCTAGACAGAACTGAGACAGACAGTAGACATGCACGTGGGATCAGAGAACAATCAATGAACGAGGACTCTAGTGCCCCAAAGGTGTTTTAATCCCTTTGTTCTTTGGTACCTTGATCCCTCCTTTGTTGTACCGACTAATCTCCATTTTGATACTGTTGTTCCTCGTTCCCAAGAACCCATCCTTATCGCCGTCAAAGTACATGTCTTGGGTTGTTAACTATGACGATAACCAATCGATTACGGTTGTAGCTGCTGCTGTCCTCATGCGCTCGCCACTTCATCTCCGCGAAGAGCTTTTCCGGCGCCTTGAGGAGAACCAGTCCCAGGTGAGGGTGCTCCTTGCCTGCCTCTGCTTCGCTGTTCTGAACGCGTGGACCATCTGGGCGGCTATCCACTCCTTCAGCGGAGCCATAGCTATCATTTGCATCACCTCGATCGGCTGGCTCTGGATCTCCCAACATCTCCTTGGGAAAGTCGCATGGCTGGAGTCGTCCTTGAAAGGCGCTCGGCGGTTCTACCGTGTCCACGTCGGCTACCGTATCCGTCTGTTGCTGGGGCTGGCTGTCTTCATTGGAGGCGCGGTATACGTCGTCTTCGAGGCGAGCCACTCTGCTTCTCAGCTTACTTCGCTCGGTGGCCTTCTTATCCTCATCGTCATCTCCGTCCTTGGATCTAACAACCCCGCTAGGGTGAGTTAGAACCTTCAAGGAGCTGTGAACTGGGTTCCGGGCTCGGAAGTTGCTGCAGTCCGTCGCGAAACAGTTTGACTTATACTCCTCTAGATCGACTGGCGTCCCGTCCTGTGGGGCCTCTTCCTCCAGTTCCTGGCCGCTTTCCTCATCCTACGCACCTCCGTCGGCCATGACGCCCTCCAGTTCGTCGTCGATCAGATGGTCGTCTTCCTCGGCTACACCCAGGTATCCTACCTCCAGTTCTTACTGTAAGCTTCTCCAGAACGGCACTGACTTCGTCTATGGATTCATCCCGAACCCTCCTAACGTTTGCGGGATGTCCGGGCCCTTCGCCTATACGGTAGGCGCTCCTCACCGGCCACCGTAACCCGATCTCTCGCAGTCGCTGCCGATCATCGTCTATTTCGGTTCGCTATGCTCGTTGTGCTACTACTACGGCGCCGTGCAGTGGATTCTGACGAAACTGGCGATCTTCCTCCAGCTGACGATGGGCACGACTGCCGCGGAGTCCCTCAACGCTGCCGCGTCCGTCTTCCTCGGTCCAGTAAGTCATCGGAACCATCGCGGAGTTCGAGAATCTAAAAATGTCCATTACTGATCTCCTATCCTCCTTGTCCTTACCGTAATCCCTACCTTCTGACTCTTGTAGACGGAGGCGGCCGTGATGATGAAGATCGCGCTGCTGACTATGACGGAAAGCGAGATCCTCACGACACTGACCGCGGGCTTCTCCATGATCTCCGGCTCGCTCTTCGCCATCTACATCGGCTTCGGCGCCTGTCCCACCTACATCCTCTCGGCGAACGTCATGTCCGCCCCCGCGGTCCTCTGCGTCTCCAAACTCCTCTGTCCCGAAGTCCAGCGCTCCAAGCAGCGCAAGATCAAGGACTTCCGCTTCCCTGCCAGGTCGGTCTTTTTGAGAGCCCCATGTTCTTCTTCAACCGTTGCTTCTTCAGTGAGGAGTCCAGCGGCCTGGAGGCGATCAGTAGCGGGGCCGTGCAGGCGACGAAGGTGATCGCCGCCATCGTCTCCAACGTCATCGTCTTCATCGCTTTCGTCGCCTTCCTCGACGCGGTCATCAACTACTTGGCCGTCCGTGCTGGCCTCCATGGAGTCACCTTCAATGTAGGTGCACCACAAACAACAAAACCGCTTCTTTCAGACCCTCCTCAGCTACGTCTTCTACCCGTTCGCCTACGTCTGTGGAGTCATCGACGACCCAGCGGAGACCATGAAGGTCGCGCAGCTCATCGGCACCAAGACGGTCCTCAACGAGTTCATCGCCTACCAACAGATGTCCACCATGCTTCTCGAAGGAAAACTCTCGGTACGCGTCCAGTAACTCAAATTTCGGTTCTTCATTGGCACTGCAAGATCGATGCCGATTGATTGAGCTGCAATGAAATCGCCTCCATCGCTAGATTCTTGTCCGCGCCAATAGCACATTCCGTGGTTGTCGAACCACTCGGCCCTGTTGAGCTTCGACCTAAAGTGGTATTAGCGTGCCCTAATTGGGAACATCTGCTTCAGCCCCGCGCCCAGATGATCAGCGTCTTCGCCCTCTGCGGCTACTCGAACTTCAGCCAGATCGGGACGCAGCTCGGCATCTTCGGAGCGATGTGCTCCGAGCGGAAGCAGTCTTACGCGAATCTGACCGTTCGAGCGATGATCGCAGGATGTATCGCCTGCTTCATGACCGCATGCATCGCAGGTACGAATCAGCTTCGACTCGGAGAAGGAGATCCGTCTAACGGGGAATCATTGCAGGAGCGATCACCAACGACGTCAAAGGGTGCCTTCCGACCGCAGCTTCAACGCACTGCCTCACGCTGACAATGACCAATTCCACCCACACGTGATAAAACGCCCGATTATGTCGCCGTTCTTACTTGTCTTGGGGTACGGTATTCCGCCCTTGGCGGGCAAACAGAGTTCATTGTACTTGAGTCGCGGCAACCTGTTTTGATTTGGTGGAAAAGGCGCTAGGTCAGAAATAGTTAGCCTCATTGATTCTCCGCCGCAAGTGGCTTAAATCAGTCGTCTCGCTTCGAGATCCTAGTCCGTTGAATAGGATATGCATCTCGCTCGACATTATGGTCAGCTGTGGAGCGTTCGACCATCGTTTATCATGTCCGGTTTCCCGATTTGTCGAGTCAATCTATTCATCCTCATTCTAACTCTATTTCGCTCGTGAGAGAAGCTCAAGGCTGCATTGCAACCCACTTCTCGCATCGCTACCAGTGACCAATTATGATCTTGCATATCCAAATTTGACGCGATATAATTTAAACCTCCAGTTTGCAAGTACAGCCTGGGTCTCGATTCAGCCTCGAGCAAAAGTAGATCACTGTCAGATCACCGTCAGCACCGTCAAACAGTCCATCGTATACTGCGTCTGTCTCGTCTGTCTGTAACTGTCTATTCTGCATCCCATCCAACAATCAGCCGATCTTCCAAGTAGCTCCCATCAGCGTCTCGGATGTCACCGATTAGGCACGACGGAGCACTTCTCCGCCCTTGCCCTTCTCGCGAGAGAGTCCTGTCGCGCGCTGCCTGCGCTCTGCACGGAGTTCGTCGCCCCCTCTCCTCTCGTCGGCAGCTGTGTATGCGGCTCGATTGATCACCGCGAACCGAGTTCGAATTGTGGACGCATTGTTTGTTCCTTTTGCATTCCTCGCCCCGTTCTCGCATTGGTGCGTGCCACTCCAACGCGGCTTGTTTTCCATCGCCTCCACTCCTCCATCGCCTCATTCCAGATCGGAAAACCGAGATGTCTCGACGTGACCGTTTTGACGATCATAAAGACAGAAGCCACCGCGGAGCGCACCGCCCTTCGGACCGCGAACTTTACGCCTTCTACATGGTAAGAGCGGCTATTTGACGGCGGTCCATAATTGGCTTGTTTCAGCGCAAGAAGGAGGAACGGCATCGACTGGACGGTGACGAGCCAAGAAGACATTCAAGTCGTCGTTCGCCTGTCTCCCAATCTTTTCCGAAGTCCACTTCGCAGTTTGCCGGACGCCACAGACCGGCGCCTAACAGGCACCGAGAGAGAGAAGCTTCAGGTAGGTCAGCTTCTACTTCAAGCAGTTTGCTCCCCGGATGCATTTATTGCCCACGTGCTTCCTGAAGTGAATGGATGCTTTCCTTCGGGTGAAGGCACGGTCTTTGTAACAACAATGGCACGTCTTTTCCAGCTACTTGACTCCCTTCTTTACAGGTGGAGGTCACATACCTGTGAAGCAGAGAAGAAAGGACACTCACGTTGAGAAGTCACGCGCACCAGAGAAGGAGAAAAGCCGCTCTCCCCGAGACAGGGACACCAGAAAGCGGTCTTCACCGGACAAGGAAGAGAAGATCGCCAGCAAAGTGCCGAAGCCTTCCGAAGAGTAATTCCAGCTTTGCCTTTGTCTCCATTTATCGTCTCGTTTCAGGGAAAATGTTCAACCTTCTTCTTCCTCCTCCTTCGCGCTTGAAGAATACCCGGAAGACGTCTTTGCCGATGATCTCGGCCTGGAAGAAGATAACGTGAATGTCGAGGCCATGTGTGAAGCCGCCATGCTAACCGCAGACGATGATCAAATCCTGGACAAGCTGTTGGAATGCGCAGAAGCAATCGAAGTTGTGGACGAGGACGAAGACATTGACGAGGACGAAACGAGCGATTCGCCGCAAGGATCTGATGATGCAGCCCAGCGTTCTACGGACACTTCTTCCCCCGAAACGGACGAACATGGTTTGGCCTCGTCAGCTGCTCCTTCCTGCTCTGAAAAGAGTCTGACGTCCGATGGAGTTACTATGGCGCCAAGCGAGAGTAACGGTATCGCTGAGAAGAAAAGCTCGGTTTTACCACATGACAAAAATGCAAAAGCCGAGAAGACCACAGCAGTGGCGCGTTCTGGTATGTTGTCCGTAGGGATTGCGGTATTCAAGGCGAGTAATAGACGAAGAGGATCTTTTGACTGGAAAGAATGGGGGAGAGAACCGTGGACATCGTCGAAGTGGAGACTCAAGTACTACTTCAGTGGACAACGGCGAACGTGAAGACGCCCCGAAACGAGTGATGAAGCGTGAAGAGCCAAGAAAAGCCGTGGCCAGCTGTAGCGACGAAGCTTCAAGAGCCGAGAGCAAAACTACGCACGAGCGAACATCAAGCAAGCCTGCCCAGAACGCATCGAGCCGTACATCCAAGAAGAGTCGTCCTGCCGAAAGCGCCAAAGAAAACCGCAACGTCTCTAAGCGGAATGGTTTGGGCGCAGTGTTAAATGTTCAGGAACCATATATTTCATTGGCAGAACAGAGAACTGCCGCTACCACGTCGAAGCCTACAAACACCCCGTCGAAACCTGCTAAGGAAGGCAACGGAGACGCTGGAGAAAAGCACGCGTCAGCGAAGAATGCTCGTAAGCGCATTACCTTTGATCTTCAAGAAGGCTCTGAGAAGGGTCGCTCACGTCGTTCACCCCCAGCAAGCAACTCCTCAAGTGGTATTGCTGCCTTCTGTTCGCCGAGAATCATCACAATCGACGTTTCAGAACGATCTTCGAGTAAGTGGGATGATGTCACTGTGAGACACGACAGGAAGGCTGAAGAAGTTGGTGCCGTGAAGCAGAGCAGCAGCAGATCGGAGAAGATCACTTTGGCTGCAGTGGACAGCGGACATGAACCTGGTAGGTAGCAAGGAGACCTAAGGGTTCTAATCGGAATTGCGTATTGAACACTCGATACGGTCTTGTAGTTCTTATCATCTCGATAATTTCAGTGGTAACCATGAAGCAGAGCAGCAGGAGACCGGAGAAGACCCCTGCGATCGCGCATGAATATGGAACTGAACCTGGTATGTGGTGGAAAGTTCTGAATATGGTTGATATTCAAATTGAATATGGTTTTCAAAACAAACTTCTAATCTCATGTTGGATTTATCGCTAACTCTTCTGAAATGCCGTCCTATCAATTGCAAATTTCAGAGGAAGACTGGAATGGCAATCTCCCTACTTCTGGAAGACCTCAGCGTCACACTGATGCCTACGGACCAGCAATGGCTTTCCTCGCTGGAAACAGAAGAGGAGGACGGGGCAACCAGAGGGGAGCTAGAGATGGGAAACGTCGACACGACAAGTGGAACCGTGACGATAGGCGAAGAGAACCCGAGAACGGAGGGAGAATACGCCGGGAGCTGCCCGAGGACAGCTACTACGACCTCCCGGTCTCCGCCAACGTGCTACACAGTCGTGATGGACGTCATTCCAGCAGCAGTATGTCTTCAACTCATCTTTAGTTAATCAGAGTCCAATTTCAGGTCGACGCGGGTCATCTTCCAGAATCATACTGCGGTGATCATTCAGAGTGTGTGCATCCTCCTATAAGGCATAAATAAACTTATATTTATTAAAGAGAGCACCCTCCGAAATCAAGTCAAATGGCTGGAATTAGAGGAAGCCAAGAATTATAATGCGTTTTATCCAGTTTGGATTCATTTGCAACCGACCGTGAAAGAGGATTGTAAAGCTAGTGATGATAAACAGAGTGACGTGAGGTGACATTAGCCTAGTAGGTATGTACAAGGAAGGGTCAAAATGCGTAACGAGATTACGAGACGGACATAACGACTAGAACTGCAATAAGGAGCTGGAGGAATTATGTACAGCAATCGGAGTTGCTAGGACGAACTGGCTTCTTCTGGCGCTGCCTCCGCCTTGGCCATACAGACTTCGGGTTCTGCCTTCGGCTCGCGCTTTGCGTTGTTTTCGCCACAACCATCGACTTTTGCACACCCGTTGATCTGAAAGAAGAGCTACAGAAGACGTTCAGCGCCTAGACACTTACCGTAACCTTTTCCTTCTTTATGGCCCCACTTTCACTGTTGGTAACCTTCCGAAAGACAATTGGAAGTTTGGGAGGAGGCATCAACTCCCTGTCTGTCAGCGGTGTAGATACTTTGGGTTGAGACTCCTCTACAGTAGTGGGCAGCACAAGGTCCGTTTCATCGACGCACCTAAGAAAGCCAACGATAGAAGCCACAGAGGCCGCCCGTCTTACTTGTCTTCTTTCTTAATCTTGCGGGGACGCCCTCGCTTCGGCTTCGACGGATCAGCCGCATATACTGGCGCAGCAGCTTTGCGCTTCTCGGCCCCACTGGCGACCGCGATCTGGGCAAGGACTTGTTGGGTTAAAGCGCTTGGATTAAGGAACATGTTGCCCTGTGGAAGGCAGTTGACTCCGGGAGACACACCTGAAGAGACAAGATCTCAAGTAGGAGAATGTTCTACTTTCACAAACCAGCACGAGTTGTGGCGTTTATCAGCGTTGCCAACATGGTGGAGTAGGTATTGGACGTGTCTACGGGCACTTGAGGTTCGGGAGCCAGTGGTGGAATGGCCGAGGCGTCGACCTTCGGGAGCGCTGGAACGTCCGCCAGCGAGTTTTCCAGAAATTTGAAGTGGGGATTCATCAGCACTGCTTGTTTTCTGAAAGACTGCGGCTGGAGGGGCCATGACAAGGCGATCTTACATGTGTGACGGGGACAGAGTGCGGGAAGCGGAAAATTGGATGCAGTGAGCAGCTGACGTTAGTAGCTTCTCCAGAAAGTGTTCCATGGCACTCCCTATAGCAACGGGCACACTCGCCACCATGCGTCCGATATCCTCATCGCTCTGCATCACCTTCTTAATCCGCGTCTGAACGGAAATTAGCACCTGGAGGACGGGGACGAAGCACTTACAGGCTGGATCTTCGCGCTGCTGAAACGGCGCTTCCGAATGGGCGCCGGGGGTCCGGCGGCACTTGTGGACGGCTGAGGTTGACCATTATCGATTGCAGACATCATGGCCAAAACTCATACTATATCCTCCGGAGATTGGAGGAAACGTGTGGCGACGGGAGCTGCAAGTAAGAGTAACCGTACGCAGGGACGTTTTCGGAAGGGGGCAATCCTGCCACGATTCATCGACGCAACCGTAAACAACGAGACACAGACCGCATGCGATGCGACGGCAGACATTTGGCGCCTACGAGGGCATTAGGGGCCTCTGTCTTGTGCTTATGGACGACGACGATGTGTCTGTGTTTGCATCAAAAAATGAGACGTCTGTGAGACGCGTGCAGAGATTTGGCGGGCCTTCGCGCCTTGCGGTTATGTCCCTCCGCAAGTGCAGCCACGAGTTGAACGGCGGAAGGTTCGGTCCCCCGAAGAGGCGGGGAACCCAAAGCAGCACGGAAATCACGAAACGCCCGGCGGAGCGGATGCCACCTTTACAGCTGAGCGTAAGATCGCTCTTATATAGTTCATATCGCCCTATGATTCGCAGGTCGGCGGCGCCAACGGAGCTCCGCCCATTCGGCGTGCCCCACACGACGAATTTGAATTTGCGCAGACTGAACTAATTTTCGAAAGTCCGCAGCTTTTATCACCAAATGAACGGGGAATACGCGCAGATTGTGCGTTTTTCCGATCTAGAGGCTTACCATTAGGCTATAGTCCAGTGGTTTTCTACACTTTTCTTAACTTGTATTCGATTTTTTGCTCCCATTCTTGGTTATATCAATCGTTTTGATGCACAATGCTGTTGTGCATAGTCCCTCGGAAAAGCTCAAAGCACTCCACAGCAGCGCCCTTGCTTTTGCTCCTTGCCTCTGACAGTTTGACCCCTGATGTCTCCGTGTCTCATGTCTTGTGCCTTTCTCTCCTTCAAGAAACTCTATCTTCACCCTTCACAAAGCAAAATCCCTTGTGCTATACATCTTTTTGCGTACAGCTCTTCACACTGCTCCTTACACTGTTGCCCCTCCTCTTTTCCCACTACAAAAAGGTCACTGGACAGCGAATATGAATGTCAGCCTTGAATATACGTTCGGTCGCAGGATACGGGCGTACACGTTCAGACTGCTCTCCTTTATTTAGTAGTTCTGCGTAGAATTCGCACAAGATCTTCAAAAATAGTGGAAGATAAGCAAAGTTCTGACTAATCAACTGTCAGGAGTCCAAAATCGCAAAATGTTTTTTTTGCCGCTTTTTGAGTCACATTTTTCTTAAATCTAACCAGCCCGTAGCCAGCTTTTGGCGGCTAAGAACCAGTAGCGGGATCGACAAAACCGAGAAGTGCTTTCGGGTAACTTCCCGATTGGTTCCCGGTCGAAAGTGCCGGGAAGCTGGGTTCCCGGTTGCCATTTGTGTACCAAGGACTCCATGTCTGTCACGGTATTTTTGTCCTACGGTCGACGTAACTTTACCGGGAAGCTACCGGGAAGCACTTCCCGGTTTTATCGATCCCGCCACAGAGGGCGGCTAAGGGCCTACCATACATAAAACTATGATTACTCAGGGTGCACTTGATTACTCAGGTAACGCAGGACCGCTGGCTGGTACGTAAGAAAGCAATGCAATGCAAACGCGATGCGTTAGGGTCACGGTAGCACTACTATGTACGCCTATTCTATATTATCAACAAAAAACTCTCATAATTATCGTTGCAAATCTTATTCTGTATCGAATGAGCCTAAGATCGCAACAACCGGTGCAATCACCGAAGAGTTGAAGCTCTTTAAAAAAAGTGATGCCAAATGTGAGAATCGATGCACAAAAGGGATGCATTGCTACGTTTCGCATCACATCTTGGACATATAAGCGACACCCTGCGCACATATTCTACAGTGATTTTCTCTTCTTGCTTTTAGCTTTAACTCTTCAAATCGGTCTCTTTGTTGTCTTTCGCGCTCCGTGTATCGTTTCTGGCAATCACAGCGCCTTCAAATCCTTAGTGTTTTGTATTTCCAGGTATCACCATGGCTGACGACGACAAACCGATGCGTTTGCCGAAGAAGGCGGCCAAAGTCAAGAACAAGGCTGCGGCGCCCGTTCAGATCACAGCTGAGCAGTTGCTGCGCGAAGCCAAGGAGAGAGAACTGGAGATCACAGCGCCCCCTCCACGCATCAAAATCACGGATCCGGAGGAGTTGGCCGAGTTCAACCGCAAACGCCGCAAGGAGTTTGAGGACAACATCCGCAAGAACCGCCTCCAACTCGCCAACTGGGTGAAGTACGCCAAATGGGAAGAATCCATCGGGGAAGTGCAACGGTCCCGTTCCATCTTCGAGCGCGCCCTGGAGGTCGACCACCGGAACATTACGATCTGGCTACAGTACGCGGAGATGGAGATGCGGAACAAGCAAGTCAACCACGCCCGGAACATATTTGACAGGGTCGTGACGATCCTTCCCAAAGCAACGCAGTTCTGGCTGAAGTACGCGTGCATGGAGGAGCTCACCGAGAACGTCCCCGGCGCCCGCGAAGTCTTCGAGCGGTGGATGGCTTGGGAGCCAGACCAGCAAGCATGGCAAACATACATCAACTTCGAGCTGCGCTATGGAGAAATTGACCGGGCGCGCCGAGTTTGGCAGAACTTCCTCGCAGTTCACAGCCACGACATCCAGCTGTGGATCCGCTTCGCCCGCTTCGAAGAGAAGCATGGCACCGACCAGAACGCCCGGATCGTGTACGAGCAGGCGATGGACTACTTCCAAGACGAAATGGACGAAAAGCTGCTGATTGCCTTCGCCCAGTTCGAAGAGCGGAAGAAGGAACATGAAAGGGCCAGAATTATTTACAAGTACGCCCTGGACCATCTGCCTGCCGACAAGACCGCCGAAGTGCACAAACACTACACAGCCCATGAGAAGAAATACGGTGAGAGAATTGATGTAGAGAACGCCATCGTTTCAAAGAGGAGGCAGCAGTACGAACAGGTACGGTATCACTATGACGCATAGACCTAATCGAGTTTATTTAGCAAATTGCGGACAACTCCTACAACTATGATGCGTGGTTTGACTACATCAGGCTACTGCAGAGTGAACAGGTATCCCGTGACCAGGTGGAGGAGTATTATGAGCGCGCGATCGCTAATGTCCCGCCTTACAAGGTACGTTATGGACTGCTGTACAGCTTCTTGTATTTTGTGCTTTTAGGAGAAACGATCTTGGAGAAGATACATCTACCTTTGGATAAACTACGCCCTGTACGAAGAACTGGAAGTTAAGGACATCGAAAGGACGAGAGAAGTCTACAAAGTCTGCCTCAACTTGATCCCTCACGCAAGCTTCACTTTTGCGAAGATTTGGATCATGTTCGCGGAGTTCGAAGTACGGCAGCTGAACCTCACCTCTGCAAGGAAAATCATGGGCACAGCCATAGGAAAGTGCCCGAAGGCGAAGCTGTTCAAGAAGTACATCAATCTGGAGCTGCAACTGCGAGAGTTCGACCGATGCAGGACGCTCTACGAGAAGTTCGTCGAGTTCTCACCCGAGACCGCGAGCACTTGGATCAAGTTTGCCGAGCTTGAGTCCCTGCTGGGCGACGTTGACCGCGCCAGAGCAATCTTCGACATCGCCATCCATCGGCC
>JADLIF010001033.1:0-32260 GCA_016648015.1 Steinernema khuongi | reverse complement strand
ACTCAAAAAGGCCGATTTGTGTCGGAATACGGTCATTTCCGGCCATCCGCTCACCTTTTCCTGAATTGCCTGAATATCGGACTTTGGTATACGGTAGGTGACACCCACCCCCCCATTTTCGGCGCTATAATCGGGACCGTGCGCATCTATGATTCGAAGTAAAGTCCGTCCTAACAAAGTCCAGTAGCATTTTTATTTCCCATTCTTTGCTCTAGAAAGTTCATAGGAACAATTTTCAGGAAATCGTTTAAGAAGCTTTGTTCGTGTCCTAAAATTGCAACAATTTCCAATTGACGTTTTTGCACTTCCGTCTGGCCCACGGCCTCCTGTGGTGTCCCGCCCTGTGGCGCCATTGAATGAGAAAGTGTCGCCAGTCCTATGAAAGGCCAGAAGATCACCGTTCTTTCCGTGTCTTCTCCGTTGTCGGTCTTGCTAGTGATATAGGGAGTCAATTTATTAATCGACAATAAAGAAATGTCACACTTGGCCCAATCACCAAGCCTTGGGTCCATAGCCGTAGCCATATCCGTGGGGAGCTCCGTATCCGTAGCCGGCGTCGTGTCCGTGGGCGCTACCGTAACCCTCGGCGTGGTCCTTTCCGTAGGCGTCCCCACTTCCGTACTTCTGGTGGCCTCCGTAGTTGTAGTTCGACCAGTCGGCCTTCTCCCCGTGGGCGAATTTGTCGGCGTAGCCCTTGTCGCCGCCGTGTCCGTGCTCGCTACCGTACCCACTACCGTATCCATAGCCGTGGTGGGGAGCAACGCCGTAGCCGTAGCCTCCATAGGCGCCTCCGTGGGGCCAGAAGCCGTCGGCGAAGGTCGAGGCGACGACGAAGGCGGAGAGGACGGCGAGGAGACGGAGGGAGGACATGATGAGTGTGATGATTCCTCGGAGAAGCGAGTGAGTTATAAGCGGGAAAAGTAGGTCAAAGCGATTGGATTTGTTCATGGGGCAAGCTGGTAACCTGTTTCACTTGATGGAACGTCGTATGTCTTCCAAATGCATCGGTGGGAGGACGGTTAGAGAGATTCCTAATCAAAAGTATTAATTCCGGGGATTTCCATAAGACGCTTCTGATTCACCACAAAAGAAGGCTGAGCTGGATGTTTTTTCATACTGCAGATGCTACACTTTCCCTTTCATGAGATTTCATGTGTTTGCATGTTGCCCGATATTCTACGTGGATTCTAGCCTCTTTCGATTGTAGAACACACCCCTCCCTTCCTGTTTTGCTTCATTATTTTTCCGTTCATAGAAGGCAATTCCAAGGAAATCCATTGCAAATCAAAGATCCAGCGCTTCTCATATCTGGCCGCGGAACGTGGTACCCGATTAGCGTCCTCTCTGCATAAGAGCTCAGCTCGTCTTTCTACAGAGGCAACACGAAGACGCTCCGATTTCTCTTGTGACGCGTGTTTTCGCTCGACCCGCAAGGGTCTACTTCCTACAGAGCGATCTTTTGCCTTGGCGATCATCAGAAATCTGAGACACCAAAACAGTCTCGCGTTGTGGATGTTTTTTCTGTTTCGGAGGAGGTCAGATTACGGATAGTTGCATTTGAGTAGCGATATGTCTGGAGAATTGAGTGTTCTGGCGATGTTATTCTTTACTTTGATGAATAAGCTAAAAACAGCGACGAGTTTAGTTCGATGGAACCTCAAGAAAGCTAAGCAAAGAAGAAGTAAAAGAGAAACAGAATCCTCTTCTTTTTGCTTTCTACTTCTTTCTATGCTGATGTTTGCGAGAAAAGCAATGTTGTTTTCACTGCCGTAATTGATCAGAAGTTTCTCAGAACTGAATCTTTGCTATTCACCAGTAAACGGTGCCTGTAACAACTGGGCTGAACCTCTACATGTATACCTTGTATCCTAACTAGGTTTGACATTCGAGCACGAAGATAAGATCTGTGCGGATTTTGATAAGCTTACCTAGAAACCAGCGTAGTTTCCTGAGTGAACCTCCTTTTCCTCATGAAAAGTTACAACGACGAGTTCGATCGAAACTCAGGCGTGTTACCTTCTTTTAAATTCTTTCTGTCTCCGACTCTGTTCTCTGCTTCCACGTTGTCTGAGGGCAAAACAGAAGACGAACAAGAGCGTCTGAGACGCCCACGAATAGACAGCTTATTTGTAACTCCGAGATTACATGTCATTTCGTGGTGGACAAAGCCGACGTGCAAAGCCAAGTTATCCCGAGTCGCTTCCAGGAAGCAGTTCCTCCAACGGGTGAACAATCAGCTTTATACCCTGTCTTCGCCACCCAATCTTGTTGAATTTATGGACTGTCACTCCTCTACCCACCCGTGCAAAATAATAACGCTGTTCCTGTGAGGCGCAGGGCAAGGAGGAACATATGTCCTCCCGGAACTCACCGCTAAGTGTCAATCATAAATTTCGGTGGTGAATGCGGGAGGGACTGCAGGATGTGCACTAATGGGCAATCCATCATCACCAGTCACTAGGACTATGATACATGGACGAGCTGTGCAGGCAGGTTCCATGGACAGTGAGCGTTCGTGACCACCCTCTCTTTGGGCTCTTTTTAGCCCAGAAAACACAGATTTTGTCATTTCTAACTTACTTGCTCCTCGAGATCCAATAAAAAGCATTATCAAATTTCCACCTAAGACCACATTCCAGGGTCACGTCCCGGGAAAAACTTTCATCCTTTTAAGGCCTATCTCCTGTTTTTCTGATGCAAATAAATATCCCTAGGACATTCTATTTCCAAGGCTGCATCAACAAAGAGTTGGGAGAGCTTATATGTAATTAACTTCCGCGTTGAGCGCTTGTCAGTTCCAAATATTTTGAAGTCTGCGGAGTGTTTTGCACTGCTTGCACGAGTGGTTGTCGTTCCGCTGGTTTGAAGTGGGAAGTGGGTGGTGGCAAACAGGCAGTTGACACAATGTCCGTTTGTTGAGCTTTGTTGATTCAGTGCTCAGCTTTTCTGATTCCCACTCGTATTCCTGTGCAATCTGTCGATGCGCTTTTTTTGAGTCCCCTTACATCGGTGCTCTTAGAAAACATGGAAACTGGCGACCTAGTGCCGTTTTGGTGGAAAAATCGTTTCCCGTAAGTACATGCATTTTCCAGCAAATGAGACGACTTTTTTGTGTATATTCTGAGCTAAATTATGATCCAAACGACCTCATTTGGAAACCAGCGCGTGGAATTTCAAAGTCCGACGGCCGATTTTGTGGTCCCAGTTCCTTTAGTTGAGAGCGACAGCCTTAGTCGCCAGGTTGGGACGCGTCGGTCTTTTGTAGTAGATTAACAATAGCGCGCTTCTTTTTGCTCGCCTGGGACTGTCAACGTGACAGGTGAGAATGGGGTCAAAAGCTGTTCCATGTTGAACTCTCATAAGGGTTTTTCTATCCGAGCTACTGGGCCCATCTCAGAATATGAGGGAAGCCTGTTGAATAGCGCTATTTTGTGGGGGAAATGCATTGTATACTGTAGGTCCAGCGCAATTACATATTAGATTATTTTCAAGATTTTTAAGGCTCTAGAGTGGTCCTGAGGATAACAAGTTCAAAGAAGGTAGTCCGATGGTTGTCGCTATCCAGGAAATCATCGTTGCAAGCCGGTAGATGCAGATGCTTTGGTATCACAAGCTAAGAAACTCAATGCCTCAGCCTTACCCGGATAGACCACAGAGATCCTTAAAGACCACAGTATCCCTTAAAAGGAAAGCACATGTTGTTGCAATTGCTAAAGCCGAGCCCTATCCAGCTTTTGCTGTCCACCCCCCACCTCCACTGTGGACTAATTGGGAACCGGTGCTCTCGGAAAACACCCCGCAGCCGAGAAGACTCGTTTCCTCCCCCTACAAAAGGCGGTCACTGCCATATCCCTTGATTAATCACAATGTTTTCGCGCAGCAGCCGGCACCTCGAGTTATTTTCCATGAAATTACCATAAATTTTCGTAACTATGTTTGCGACGTTGGTCGACTTCCGACCACTGCGACGAGGAAGAAAGCACAACAAGTTCCTGCTTGCAGCTTGGCGTTACGTGAGACCCGCGCGGTGGACTTTGCCAGGGTTGGCAGCAAGCACCGCCTGTTTTTTCCGCTGTTCCCGTTAGGCAATAAGGAAGGGGACTTTATGAGCGCGGTTGACGCTGGCAACGCATTATCCTCATGCTTTTACTTGAGTGGCTCGCCGAGCCATTAGTATTATCCGTATGACATTTAGATTTGTTGTAGGCTACTACGACTTTGGGGTTAGTCAGGTCCACAATGCCCACTCATGGACTCTTCAGGCAAAGATAAGGTTCGGAGTCAGCAGAAGCATGAACAAGATCGCCACACGGCTTTCAAGAACCTTCTGAATTGCTTGTGAATCAAAGATCAGCTTGCTATTTGCGTATTCATTCATGTCTCATTGAGCTTCCCAATCCTATTGAGCAGAAGATTTACAGCTGGAAGTTGGGCTTATTTCATAAGGGGATCAGACTGCAGCAGTGGACAACAGGAATGGCGCTATCTCTGTCCTCATCCTCAGAGCAGTGGACGATTACCTGCTCAATTGTGGTCCGCTTTTTTGGTTACTGTAACTTCGAATGTAGAACTTGCTGATCTAAATTACTAAACGTTCTTATTCTGTTTAAATACAAATGTTTGTTTTGCTACCGTAGGCGCGAAACATTGTGTCAAACTATTTTACTGCCTCCATGACTATATATGCTTGCTTGTCGCTACCGTAATCTCGTGAAGGTCTCGCGCAATAATTACGGAGCATGTCGCGAAACTATGCGCACGATCATTTTTTGAAAGATTCGTTTTGTTTGTTGTTTGAAAACGAGCTGTTTGAAATGCGGGCTACTTGTGTCGTGTCGCGCCAGGTTGCATTAATTAAAATTAGATTTCAGATGCGCCACTGATCCTGCGCCACTCCATGAACGGGGTATACTCTGGCCCACTGATCGAGCGTATCTAGGACGATGGTGCCACGCGTCTCGTTCCGCTTTTGGGAAGGGTGAGGTCTTGTGAGAGCGTACTGTTCTTTGAAGTGCGTGGTTGACCGTTCGGTAGAATCGTGTTATCATAAGGTACAGTTGGCTTAAGATAGTGGGAGAAGCGTGAGAAGTTTAAACGGCTGGTCAAACCGTTTTTTATTGTTTCCCGTTTGCTCAAACAAAACAAAATCTTTGGGGCCCATGCACGAAAATTATTCAAACTCAATGATACTGTTTGGGGTCTCACCATGCACGGGTGTATCTCGACAGGCCAGTTAGTCCAAGGTCTTGTTTAAGCTTTATATTCTTGGAAAAGTACGCAATAAATAGTTAAAAATTGGAAAATTGTTGTGCTCTAAAGGACTCGGGTGACTCAGTTCTAGCACTTGATCACGCTTCGTACTTTTCTTCATTACAACTTAAACACAAATCACATCCTAGAATATTCATCGAACACATGAGTAACACTTCTGTGCGCCACTCTGGGATTACTCAAGTACTCAATGAAGCAGAGTGATCTTCGTCTTCCGACTATTTATTTCGTCCGGTCACGCTCTTTGAGATCGGAAAGTTCGTTTGCTCCTACCGATGATGTGATATTTATGGCTCCCGAGAATTAATCACTTTTAGTGTTTCCGTTCGAGTTGTTGGCGATAAACACTCGAGAAGGAAGTCTTTGATCGATGCGAATAGACGCTAAACGTCGTCATGCTTCTGACCGTAATTTACTGCGAGAACAATGCGGCCTTTGTTTTTAAAAAAGAGAACAGGGAATTTCCATTATTGTGACCCTTTCCTACCTTTACCCAGACCTTATCTTGGCTTGTCTTCGCAGGCAGCCACTAAACCAGCTTGTTATGTAAAAAATCGAAAGCCAGACGTTTTGTATAGATTACCATGTGTACATAGTTGTGACAAACATGTGTACCACGAATCCTTTCATCCCGCTGATCAGTTCTGGAAACTCCTATTCGTCATACTTACTGAAAGGCCCGTTCGCTCCCAAATGATGGATCTAGGGGATGCGAGAAAAGTGCGCCAAAAGCAGGCAGACAATTATTTTTGGTCCTTGATTTTTGACCGAAGACAATGGACGCCTATTTACCATACTGCTAGTCACCGCTCCAATAACCAAAGGTTTGACTTCAGATGCTTAATTACAGCTGACTAAGCAGCCTTCCTTCTGAGGGAAGCACATTATATACTACCCAAAGCTTCGGAAAGGACGGTATCCGCTTTATTTTGGTGGGAACCGAGCGTCTTGGGGTTGTATTCTTTAGCTGTGAGTGTTGTGAACTTTATAATCAGATAATGATGGAATTCATCTGAGGAAAGAGAGGACACTGATGTCTCCATCGATTTGAACCAAATCTCAGAGTCATCCACAATACAAGAAGCCAGCCTTCTTCCAATTTTCCACAAGCAAATTCCCGGGCCATTCCCGCCCCCTCCCCCTCGATCCCTTGGAACCTCCGACCGTAATCCCTTAAGACCCTCCCGTTCGCAGCAAATTGCTCGCCCCCACTTCTGCACGGAAAGTTGCCACTTAACCCGTCGGCACCCCGGGCGCCTCTCCCGAGCATCGGAGCAGAACTCACGGCTCAAGCGGCCTTAATCAATTCAGCGGAGGGACGCGCGCGGTGGTCCCTTCGCCGTTTTAACAATTTGCATCTTTTATGAACTTTGCGCGCTCCGCGAATTTATTGCCCCAGGCGGAGCACGGCGCGGAAACCACGTCAGCTGCGCGCCTCTTGGCTTAGCGTCCCCCGCTGGACCGACGCATATTAATTAATTGAAAAACACGAGGCTCGCGCATCTATTCTTTTGAAGTTCGGATCACCTACAGGGAGTGATAGAACCTTTGTGGGATTTTCGCCCCAGCTCGGATGGCCTACGGTGAGCTGCCCCGGTAGTTCAAGAATGGTGCTTTTCGGGCCTTCCTCTGGATATCTCATTGGGGGTTTCACTGGTGACCTAATGAGTCAAACCAACTTTTACGTGTCATATTCAATCTTGCTCAGGCTGAGTCTTCTATTAGAAACAGTTTTGCATCGGCACGCGCCCTCTTTTTTGCGCCGGAGAAAAAGTTATCGCACCACCGCAGCGTCCGGATTTTAGCAGCGTCCTAAAGGAGTGCACTTAAAAAGCGACATGCGATCTTTCGGCCGCACTTCCTTTCTGCGCATCACGTGACGCACGTCTCCCTGTGTACTTAAACGTTGCTCCGTTTACTCACAGTTCATTTTAAGGGTTCCTTTTAACATTTTGTGTTGTAACTCTGCTGTAGTCTCTGCAAATGCTAGGGACTCTTGATGTTTGGCACTTTGCATGCTTTGTTCAATTCTGAGAAGGAAGAGGGTAAGAACGGCTGGGTAGCGACCGTGTTCTTTGAAGATCTTTAAGATTTTGAGGTTCTTTCGCACAGTGTTCAGGAAAAACATGGAACGTCTCTTGTTCTCTTTCGTAACGTTCTCTTTGGTAGCGTAGTAATGTGCAAAATCATTCTTCCGCATGTGTCCGTCAAGTTCGGCCGTAGTAAATCGTTTCTCGTGTGCCAAGGGAGTACTTCTCACTCTGTTTTTATTCAATCGTAGTTTGCAGAAACACATAGACTCGTCAAATCCGATAGAACTGCAAAGAAAAGTGTCAGCAAAACGACCCTTATACGGTTAGAGTTTCGAAATTCAATTATGCTTAGCGAATAACATCAATCTTCCTAATACTTTCTGTCCAAGCTTCTGACAGAGATTAGGTTGCACAAGCGCCAGTGACTTACAGGGATAGCTCCCTGACTCATATGTACGATACGAGGGTGGTTGTTGCGGGACTTAGCTTCAGTTAGTCCACTTCCCACACTGTCCCTTTCTCCTAATATGTTTTTATAACTTACAATTAGTTTCCGCCAGGGTTAAATCGACCAATCAGAACCCCTGATTCCTTAAACC
Organism: Steinernema khuongi; assembly: GCA_016648015.1. Classification (NCBI taxonomy): domain Eukaryota; kingdom Metazoa; phylum Nematoda; class Chromadorea; order Rhabditida; family Steinernematidae; genus Steinernema; species Steinernema khuongi. Next base: position 24,357 of record JADLIF010001033.1, on the reverse strand, counting down.
TCCCAAAACACCGCCAGAAATCGTCTTCCCAAAACGGCTTTTGCCTCCTCCTCTTCCGCCGGAGTTTGTTTGCTTTTGGCCCGCCACTGGACAACGCGCCCAGTGCGAAGGGAAACTGATAGGAGGCGTGCGACGAGGGGAATATGATTTTAATTAATCCCGTTCTCACTTGGCCAGCGACGGTTATCCGATGCTTTTGTTGGCTCGCACGAGTCGCGCGCGAATCCGGAGTTCCACTTCCTTTTTGCAAGCCGCAAAAGGCAAAAACGCGCTCGACCCGAAAGACATACTTTCAATGTGCTTCTGATTGCCTCGAAGCTGTTTTTCTGGACACAAAGTGCGGCTGTTGACGGCTGGAGGGTCGGGACTCGCCACCTGGAAGTGTGAAGGACTAACGAGTACTTGTTTACACTCGGCTTTCGCGAGTGGAAAGTACTTTGGCGTGCCTTGGTGGGGGAGGGAGGGTGAGATACGACGCGAGATAACCTATTTTGGGCGAAGTGGTTGGGTTCAAGCTCTAAGGAAATGTTGTCCATGGTTTGTGAAGCTCCTTCGTAGGCTGGCCGTCTTCCTCACAAAGCTCTCATAAGGGGAACTCCTTAACAACGGCCTATTCCTTCCCGGAACCAAGTTTCCAAGACACTGGATTTCTCAAAATCTTTCGAGCTGGCTACGGCATTCTCCGCACGTTCTATGGACGCACCCAAGCAGGCGACCCTTGCTCCAGCAGTGCGGCCTTCTTGTTATTCCATAAAGACGTGCGTTTTTGCCCAAAATTGTGTCGTGAACACAAGCGCACTGGGAATTCAATTACTCGGACATCTCGTTCAATGTTCGTAGTCCACCGATGTCACACTTCGCTCCGCCCTGGGTGTTTTTGGTAACCTAGATGTAGATCATTTGGGACAGAAAATCTGAGGTTGGATTTGAGAATATTGAGTGTTACTTGCGAATAAGAACACTTTTAAGTGAACCATGTCCTTCTTTGGTTCCTGTTCAGCCTGTATTCGCAAACCCCGTTCTGCTTAGATCTGTCCCCCTTTCTGTCTTCTGTCTCTTTTCTCTTGTTCCTTCATCTAATCCATAAAAATATGCTGTTAAAATAATTAATTTCATTACCATAAAACAGTCAGACAGATGTCCATGCGTGCATCAGTCACACGACCGAACGTACGAACTTTCCGAAAACAGCGTGTGTGGTCCATTTGCACCAGTACGCGCGCTACCTCATTCAGAAAATCGACGCGCTACTTAAAAAATGCGCTACTACTTGCAGCACCGCGCAATCTGCGTGCATGCCCCGTTAATTTTACATATTGCACTCTCTTCCCAGCTGCTCCCAGGACTTGTTTTTGAATATCGAGCCTTAAATACAGGCGTCCTCATACACATTGAAAATTTATCCAATTCCATCCTCTGAAAACATGGGTAGGAATATCTGATTTCTGCTTCATTTGTTATGCCCAGAAGTTTAGGCTAGTTTTGAGATACTATTACGCGTCGATGCTTTCTAGTGTTCTACCGTAGCCTGAAAGATCAACGCGGGATCACTGCAATCACCTCTTCTCACTTCTAAGACTCAAATATTTGACCCGCCAACCCCTCTCCTCTCTGTTTGAAAGCACTTTGCCAACAACCGTCATAATAACGGGAACCCTCTTCCCAGCCCTCAAAGAGCTTCGGTCAAGAAAACTTTGCCCTCGTGAAAAATCCTTCCATGCATAATTCAAGAATGCCGCTATTCAGCCCAGGTGAACTCTGGCGCTCTAATATATTCGTATAAGTAAACAACGTATTCCATTACGCGCAGACGTTCTCTTTTTCTGAGCGTCCTCGCATATCAGATTTTGAGATTCTGACCTAAGGCTAATTGGCTAGCGACGCCGATAATTGGGGGACTCATTCTTGGCGCGCGTATTGTTTGTTCCCCACAGACTTCCGTGTCCTTAGGGGAAGCGCCTCCTCGCACGTCTAATTGCCCGGAATAGCGATTGCACCCACTGCACCTCGGTGCAGGGGTTGTCTGTAGTTTAAGGCTTCTTTAGAGGAGACATTCGTCAAGAACGAAGACAGTAGCATGACCTTGTGAGTTTTTAGGACTTCAGGAGTCTGATTGAGTGCTTAACGTCTCCACGACGCCTTAATAACTGTTTTCGAACCACCACTCTGCTATCTGGAGAGGCTGAAGACCATGCCAATCTACTTGCATTGTTTACTTCCTCATGGACATGAGTGGTAGCGTTCCTTGCAGATTTCAAAGCTGCTACTTGGACAGATTCGAACTTTCATCCCTTCCTTTTTCATCTTAAGGATTTCCTAAGCCGTTTCCTTTTCAAAACAACCTCTATGCTTTGACTAATTGGCTTCATTAAGAAGCTGGGGCGCACTATGACTAGGACGTATCAGTCATTTCCTGGTTCACCCCAGACAGCTTAATCCCATTTCCACTTAAGGATTGGTGTTTAATTTTTTGTTATAAACTACCTCCCACACCTTTCAAACGTTCTTCGAATCGCTGCACCAATTAACTCGGATTGTTTCACTTGAAAGGCCGACTTCCCGAATTTAGATCTTCTGAATTTCAGGCATTCAAAGTCACAAGATATGTATGCACATCTGACGTAGATAGAGTCGACCAAAACAAGTTTGTATGGAACAAAATCCAAGAATTGGAATTTTTCCTTCGTTGCGCTGACGCAGGTAATCTTACAGTAAAATGGGTCTCATAGGAATCAAAATACAAATGCGCATAAGGCAATCATTGGTCGACAGGTCGGATTTGTGGCTGGTTCATTACTTGTAGTAGGTTAGAAGGTTTGTCAGTGTCTTATGAACGCAGTCATGTTGACAAATGATATAACTTGTTTAGAGTGCAATGGAGTTGACAGGTGCAGTAGCCGTATTACGGTGGTTGCGTCAGCCGGTTGCGGTGGCTGTTTTTTCGGTTTAGGTACTTGGCGAAAACTGATTTTATGTATCTTGAAACCTCAGCTTTAGTGTAACTAAATCTAAAATTATAGTTCTATGTATTATAACTTCACTACTGTTGGAAAACAAGTAAAATCTGGGCGACTGTCGCATACAAAGGAGTCTAACGGTACTACCAACAAAGGAACATCATACCGTCTTGGCAATAGGCTCTCTGAAAGTGTTGCAAACATGAACAATTAGGACCACCTGCTCTACCAACAACAACGCCCTCTTCTTCAATTTAGCTTGTGCTTTGGAGGGTCACAGCACAAATCCGCGAGAAGTCTTGTGACGCAATCTGATCCTACCGAAAGTTTGTGGCCCTCGCCCACGTTTTTTCAATTTTAATCCTGGGAAACGCCGCCAGCAGATGAGTCTAAAGATTGAACTCTTCAGCGTCCTTTTCTGATCTTGACATGTTTCTTCCAATCCTCCGAAGATCCCTGGGTCGCTTACCCCATTAATCCAGTGGTCCCTTCCTATGGACAGGAACTCCCTAGACCCCTTAAGGTCGATTTATATTGTGCTTGACGCTTTGTTCTAACGCCTGCAAGAAGAGTCGAATCTATTAAGTTCCGGTTTTCTAACTGGCCATTCTTCTTCGTAAGATCTGCCAAGAGTATAGTATGGCCATGGCACGAGAAGTATAAAGATCACTTGCGTGAGAGCGTGTTCAGCTTCTTAGGAATGTTTAAAAGAGTGATGGATGGAAATTATAATTCTACCCGTTATGCATCCTTTTACGAGTGTTTTTCGCGCCCCCTGATGGACGAGTGCGTGATAAGGCTAAATTTCGATTCGAACTTCTTAGCCTCTGCGCGTCCGGAGCACAACGATCGCACTAAAACATGCAAGTGCTTGGCGAGGTTATGGACCCATTTTGCCCCTTGTCACATTGTGAGATCTTACTGTACTGTGGGGTCTTCTAATCTTATGTGCATTGTAGCCGTAGTCATTGGGTTGTCCCTAATGAGCCATACATCCTGATGAGTCACAAAGATCATTCAAAAAAGCCCAAAAATGACCGATTTCAGGCGAGGGAAGCTACTTCATCACTGGTCCTGATCATTATCGTGTTTTCTGACAGCCTGGATTATGGATGCTCCGATGGTCTTTACCACGTGCTTCTTCTAGAACAATCGCCTGTTGATGTAGTGCATCTGAGCAGGATCCGTTTTCAGGTATGCCTAGGTAGATAAAAAGCATGGTCCCTCTGGTTACCGCGTTCTTCCAGATCACCACAAAGCACATTACCCTCCCTTAAAGTAGGACATATCTCGGCTTCTTCCCTTAGCACTCTTGAAGTACATGACGATCAGCGGCTTCGCGTCTTCACACTTCAAAATTGAAAAATTGAATTCTGCGCGTCCTTTTTGGTTCACTTGTTCTGATCTCCGTCTGCGACGTCAGGGTGAGACGTGCACCGAACGTTGTTAGTTCGCGAGACGTCTACTTCCTTCCACCTTTGGGGTGCCGAAAGTCAAGTCCTTCAGTAGCTGCCCATCCGTGAAACACCTTTAATGCACTTTTTGGCTGACGTTGGAGCCATATACTACTAGCCCTTTTGTTATCTTTTTGTTCACAAAATAAGATGTATGTTTAATCGGATGCATTCATTGAGGAATCAGGCAGATCCCGGCGGGACCATCATCTGTATCAATATCCTCATCCATGTCCACGGAAACCGTCGCCCTTTTGCTTTTGGCTCCACTATGATCCCTCTGATGTGGAAAAAAACCATCTGTTCGGCCCTACGTTGTCACCCTCTGGCATGCACTACTTCCTTGTACTTTCGGGGCACCTTGTGTTCAGTCTTTTTGAGACCTGTCCAGACACTTGAAGCACTGATTGGTCTTTTTTCCATAAAGGTGATTCACATATGTTCAGACCTAGGACTAGGATCACGGCTAATGGTGAGCTAATTAGTGTCTGGATTAGCTCAATTCACACACCGAGATGGGGTTGTCTACTGGACACTTCTAAGAATACCGTCTTCTTCACATACTTCTTGGAAATCAACATCGCACTTATCCGGATTCCGGATGCCTTTGGACCACCGGACTTCTTACGCACTGCCGGTCTCTCCTGTGGCGTCCTTTATCTCTATTTCCATCCTGTGCAAAGACTACAGGAGCCCTCTTAGCCTAAAAGGCTAGAAGACATTCTTCATCTAGAGGTCAAAAAACAAACGAGAATCCATAATGGGTCAATTATAGTCATTTTCGCCCCCGACTCTGCTTCTCATACATATTTCAAAAGGAGAATTGGACGCTCTACACATTCTTCTGACGCTTCGAACCGATCGTTCATCAGCCGGAGACGTCTAGCACCCAGTCATCATGTGCCTATCCTCCTTGACGAACCCACTTAGCCAATAGAGGTTGTTTTGAAACGTCGCCAAAGTAGCCTACTTACCGCTTTCGAGGCGGCCATGTGGGTTGTGCGTAGACTATTTTAATCCACTCGCGTAGGAGCCTCAGGCTTCCTCGTTGCTCTCCCTACAGCTCTCGACGTAGCTACAGATCCCCTCATGCTGAACTTTGGCCGGAAATTCGTGGTCTACCACAATAAGGCTTTGTTAAAATTTGTCTCCGAAGTCCTTTTGCACGCGACCGTCCTGACGCACCATTCAAATTTCTCCATTTTCACAAGGACATCGCGTAATTACCGAAAGGACATTAAATTTTTGTTTTCAATGGACCTCCGCGATCTTTGACTCGTCTCCGTTGTCTCCCGCGCCCCGACGCTACTTAGGGTGATTTTCAATTCTCGACCGCTTATTCCAATTGCAACGGAGGGTCTGCTTCGCTTCTTGGCGTTTCCAGCCCTCTACGTCACATCCATTAAGAGTGCATATTTGTAGTGATGCGAAGTTCCACGAACGCTTGAATGTCTAATGGACGTAGACGTTAGGAACGGTGTCCTAGACAAGCGTTCTTAAAAAACAAGCTGAGTACAACGGTGCGAAGAAGGCATTCGGATTCAAAACACTTTTAACGTTTCCTGTTTAGCGATTTCAGAGACAAAGCGGTTTAGAATCGGTTCGTTCCATTACCAGCTTTTCCTACTAAAACATTTAAAGCAGTGAAAAAAACTAGGTTTGGCCCGAACCCCAAACCCGAACCGACCGGCGGTCGACTTTTTCAGTTCGGTTTGGTTTCATTGACCATTTGGGTTCGGGCCAACCCTAGAAAAAACTACAAGAAAAAACTGGAAGAAGAACAGAATTTTAGATGAGTTTAGGATCACGACCTATTCCCTATACTTCCGACCAGTTTTCCGCAGTGATTTACTTAAATTTCTTATGTTTTAATGCACTTTTGGAGGAGTGTAGGATGTAGGAGGAGCATAGGAGATTTCCCGTGCCTCATACTTAATTGGACTAAGAACTAAGGATTGCGATGTCATCTTTGAAGAAAAAAGAGTAAATGCGAGACCTTTTGTTAAGTCTTGCTTGATCGTGCGGATAATCAAGTGCGATACTAGTAAATGTGACACAAGGAAACTTCTCTGGAGACCTTCACAAAATTATTTGTTTTCTAGATTATAGATCCGATTTAGATTTATAAGATCGAGAGATCCGAAGAAAATCTGATTCCTGTTTTTTACCTGTTATTTCTGGATGAAAATGTCCTTATAAGTCGGCTATTTTTATTTGAAAAAAACAAAATAACGAAAACAAGAAAACGTGTTCGCAGCGGTCCAATCTGAGCGCTAAAAATTCATAAATCTTCCTAGATGAGCCCTGTCTGGCCACGTTTATTTTTGTCGTCACCAGTGTCCCGCCGCAATCATCTGTCCGAACGTCCGAAAACATCGGAAGTTTGTCGCACTTTTCCGGCGTCGTCCAATTTTATCGTTTTGCATTCCACCCAAACATTAAGTCTCCGAGAGTCATAAAATCAAATCGCCATAACAGCCTGCTTCCATAATGGCGTTAGAGCTGGAAATGGGTCGTTCCTGCTCGCCTGTGAGGGTGTACTTTTTGGTCTCTGCTTAGGCCCACAGACTCATCATGATGTTTTCGGCCTCGACGCCAGACTGGTGTCGTCTGCGGCACTTATTGTCACTTATGGGTGGACAACAAATTTTATGACTTTTGTCTTTGTCCCCATATGAGTGAGTCCTTTGTTTTCGCTTTTCTCGACCCAGGACCTCCACTTGGCCTGATCGAACATCGCCGAGCCTTTAGAACAAACATCGTTGCAGGATAACACGGTTATCAGAGCAGAAGAATCGCGGGGGGACGGTTAGACCTAACAAGGGGGGGGGGTATACGAAGTGCGATCTTCAGAAACGAAATTTTGCAAACTTGTAGGCATATGGGTACCTAAGAATCCCCCAAAATGTTGTCGGTCCATAGGCGGCATTCTTAAAGTTACGAACCCAAAAAATAAGGGCTCATTAGAGAGTAAAACAAAACGTGGCTTTCAGCGTTAGTGCAAAATTCGGAAAATTGAATTGAGGGCAAGTGAACCAAACAATCCAATTCTGTTTTCCGCATTTTTTCAAATGGCTTCCATTTGAAGCCATCGATTCTGGACGCGACGTGGCTCTGAACATCTGGACCTCAGGATAGTACTCGTTTTGGCTTTGCACTATTAGCTATTTTTGTGTATTTGCGCTGGAGTCGGTTCTTAGAAACACTTCGGGTTCCAATTAAGCGCGGAATTGAGAGCGGTTGGCACGAAAGGACATCGGGAGGGTCGGGATTAATAGTGATGTTGTTCGCATCGGCAGAATTTCGGTCATTTAAACTTGGGTCACTCGTTCTCATGACCTAGGTCTGATGCTCGAACTCATCCACTTATGTGTCCATGGACTTCAGTTTGACTGGAGTCAGTTAAGAGCCCTTTAATGGTTCGTTTAGGAGCTGGTAGCATTCATTCCATCGACTCAACGGTACAATATGTACTGTACGACGTTATTTAACTGCCAGTAAGATCTGTGGATGAAGCTATTCTGCTTGAAAACTTAAGAAAAATCTTTTTCCATCTCTTGTTACACCCTTGGACGTCCTTTTCGTGCTTGAACTTTTCCTAACTTATTTTGTTTTGGACTGTGCAAAACATGGATGGAACTAGGTGCGTGGATATGCGAATACGAAGTTGTGGGAAATTCCGCAATCGCCTTTTGTTGTACCCGTGAAAAACTGACTGAAACTCTTGAGCATCTAGCTGCGTCGTCTTCTGAAAGCCGATAATGTGCAGAAGGACCATATAGATTTTAGAGTAAATCAGGACATTAGTAGCAAAGACCACACGCACATGTTCGAAAAACTCCCCCTTTCAGCCGTTCTGAATCAGAACTTCTGATTACTACCAGTTTAACAGACCACACATTCAAATTTTTTCCTGATTTTTCCTCGTTTAGTTCACTTACCGTTGAGAGCTATAAGAAGCTTTTAGGTGTGTGCTATTTTAATTCTAGAAACGTGTTCTTCAAGGGCAGCAGATGTTTTTCGCTTATTTTCTCACACGATCGTCACAGGGTCCCAGCTCGATCTCGGCGGAAGCTCAGCTTGTTATTGTAGCAGCTAAGGACACACAACTCCACTTTTTGGTAAACAGCTACGCAAGACTTTTTTAGAGTACATTCCCTTCCCTTTCCTACATCTATTATTCTAAAAAACAATGAAATGGGACCATAGGAGGCAAGCAAACATATATTTTGCGTCTTTGTCGGATTCTGTAGCTTAGCCGTAGACGCTATTCACCGGCAATGTTTATGGAAAATCAACTTCCGTGGCTTTCAGGGACTCGATGCCTCAGTAAATAAGAATTCCCTTCTCCCGAGTAGTTCTTTACATCAGCTGTTGCGCACTCCTCCACGTGCCGCACCAAATTTCAACCGCCCACTCCAGAAGATAGGTGAAGCGCGATAATTGGATCACCGCTTCGGACCCTCTTCCTAACTCCGCCGGACCCAACGCTCCTAGTACATCCAAGCAGTCATAAGAGTTCACCGGGACAAAGCCTATTCAGCGTGACTCTGAGTCGATGGTGACGCGCCTGTTTTCGCAACTTTAACAACGCCGAAACGGACGACGCCGCCGCAATTTCGATTATCGCAGAGAGCAAAACAACTTTAGCTCATCTCCCTCTCCTTACCGTACCTCCGCAGTTCCTCGCAGAATCGTTTCTGCATCGATAAATTATTCAAATTTGCTTGCGCACTTCCTGGACAGCGTGAAGCGCCTCCCCTGAAGTGTCCAGATTGCGGCCATTCCTCCCTCTCCGGGCCACGCCTTAGGGGTCCGCGCCTTCTGCGAAGCCTTCTTCGCGAGGTTCTAGTGTGTCCGATTAATTAGTCGACCCTTTTCTGTGTGTCGCTTGGACACGCGGCGTTTGTGCTTGGAGCGCTCCCAGACACTTCTCAAGGAGTTGACGCGAGCTCGACGTCTTGCGTTGGGAAATCAGGCGAATGCCGTAAATCCTGTGCGAAAGTATTCTTTGGCCAGGACAGATTGACCGGATGCTGCTTTAAGCATATTGCTAAGTCTTGTAGGCGCGCCTATATCCGGATTCCGTGTCCATTCGAATAGCTGAAGCAGCCATAGTTTTTTCTGTCCTATCAGTTGTGATATCACATTGGAAGCCCTGACTTTGACGTCAAGGCGTTGCTGACGCGTTGCTTCAATTCAATCTAAGGGGTTTGCGCTTATGAAGTGCCAACTGCTGTCTGTTTTTAGACGTTAGGTGATCACGATCCTTAGAAGAAGGTACCCGTTGTGCGATATTTTAGGGTTTTCTTAGGTACTCATAGGCCTACAAGTGTGCAAAATTTCATTGAACATCGCACTTCGTGTACCTCCCCCCCCCCTGTTAGCTCGGAATTGGCTATCTTTCTTAAAAATCATTTTAATGAAGAAGCGGGTAACGCACCGACGCAGTAGATTAGATCACCCTCCTTAGCCTTAATGTTGTACCCTTTAAATCTCACATCTAGAACAAGTATAAAACGGGCACACAAATTCCGGTGGTTTCCTTAGATGAGAAGTTAGATGAACTTCTTATACTTACCATTTCACGTCAGTTCCAACACACACACCATAGTACCCCCTGGTATATAAAAATATCAAAATCAAACACGATGTCCTTATTCTATGTTGTTATATCAAGATTACTCATTCATGATCCTTAATATCTGTTTGTTTTGTAACCATGACTCATACGTCTTACGTCAAAACCCTTGCATTGCTCATGCTCTGTCCTCAGATGAACTTAGGCTCAAGCAGTCTTCTAGTTTAGGAGATCATTTTTAAAGTATGTGTGATGAACTTGAAGCTGCCAATGAGTTCTACGAAGAACGAGTAAGTGCAAGCGTCTGGACTACTTGCTCATGAGATTCATGTGCTCTCCGTGATGTGGACATTAATTTCTATCTAGTACGTGGGAGAACGTGGGAGAACGGCCACAGTTAACTGTTTACAGGAATCAGAATTTGACGCCTAATTACCTAGAAAATCCAGTTTATCTAAATGTAATAATGTTCTCAACGAGATAAAAACAGCACATATTTTGTCGTGATGTCATGCAGCTGTCTTGGACAAGCCCTACTGTGCCGCGTGTCGAAAACACGATTAGCCACTGAACGCTAACATTGAGCACTACTTCCACTATATCTTCTACGGGCATTATTTTTAGCGATTTTTAGTCATATTATATCTGATAATACCTAGCTATTAGAGAAGGTGTCAAAGAGCTTTTCTCAATTAACATGCGGAAGGCCGAGATTATAGATTATAAACCCCTGAATCGATCTCTTCTTGTTGTATTGGACACAGCCTACAAATTTACGTATGTTTTGTAGCATGCATCAAAAGCTAGGCATCAGGTTCAGCCTCCAATATTCGAATCGAACAGTTGAGCTCTGGAATCGAATTTGTCATTTTTTCTAACATTAAGTGCACTTTGTTGATCTACATTGTGCTTGAGCGTGTTTTCATGCCTTAAGTACACCGCGACAAAGAAAGGACAAAAAATGATCTATAAGCTTTCTTCCTGATAAAACATCGGTTAAATCGTTTAAAAGGGTTGTTTTTAAGCCGTCCTGTGGAGACCTGATTCTTTAAAAATTCAAGGCATGTATTTATGACAGCTCGTTAAATGTTTGTAACATAATCCATCAGTTATCTTTATGAGCGACATGGTCGACAGCTTGTCTCAGCTGGCAAGATGGCTTAAGGTCCTATAGACTTGTAAACAATTAAAAAACATTCTTTTTCTTCTTTAGCGAACAAACAAGTGTTACGCCTCCTATACTTAACACAAGCTAGATAGATCTTCTTAACACGAAAACATGCATAGGTATCCGAAAACAACATAAGGAATGTAAACATGGAACAAGTTCCCCCCTTCAGATAACAAACAATAAGGTTCTGTTGCAAAGAAAACAATGTTATTTCAATTATGCTCCTGTACGTACTGCAGAGGTCCTGCTACTAGGTTACCGAGCGTCTTTCCTTCTAACTGATCTGAGCACTCTATCTAGCTGATCTTGAACATCTTTGGTCCAGAGTCGAAGATCCCTTAGCATTTGAAAGTTGTCAAAACGCGACCTTCTCGGCGTGATCTATCAAATTAACAAAAATAAATCTCTTATTTTATGAGTAGGACGAAAGTGACACACGGTCGATGGCCTTTTCCTCCCCGTCAGGACATCCGAACTTTCCCACAGCTGAAAACATCGGTCTCCCTATAACAGCTAAGATCTTAAGTCTATCTCACCTTCAGTTCCGTCGGTTCCATAAGATAATTGGAACAACGGTCGACGTTCCCACTTTAGGCTTCCATTTGCAAGAACAAGCAATCTTTTGCGGGAACAAAATTGAATGTTTGTAGAAACTTTGACGAAATGTTTTGACGTCCCAGTGGACATTCGAGAAAGTTCGTCGTTTTTATATTTCTAGACGTCTGGGAATGTTATTTTGCCTTGTGCTTGTGCCACTGTCCATAGTCGTCGGCACTCCTCAGTGTCATCTAATGACATGGCGCATCAGATTTCCGACCCCTAACAGGATACCGTATGCCTCTATGCTGTTTATATGTACATATGTCCCGGAATTATTGTCGAATCGGCGTGTTTATAGCCCCAAGCAGCGTGTTGTTCCACGCCGAAGAGTCCCATCACGAATGATTCAGGTGTTGACCTCGACCGACGTCCCTTTTTAGAGCGTCCTTCGCATAATTGCTTACGGATTAATGTGTGAGGATGAAACTAATATCTCACGAGAGCTCCGAGAACTCTGCGAAGAAGCCATCATGGGTGGACACCAAGTGTAAGGTCACGCCCAGGCAAAAAACATGTTGTCACGCTGGTGCTAGGGGGCCAACTGCATGGTGACACTCAGCAGACTGGAAAATCAACGCCACACTTGCTAAGTGACTCGCTGCGGCGAGGGCTATGAAGTTGTTTATGGGCGATTCTGGGAAGACGAATTATGGCCGTGTTTACTTGAGAATTGGAGCACCCTAATCTTCGCTACGATAAACGTTAATTCCATCTGCTAAAGAGGGCATGCTTGAGATGTTAGCGAGTTCGCAGTTGTGTTATTCTAAGAAACGCTTTTTGCCAGTCGAAAAAGTCGAAAAAAAATGATAGTTTTGAAGCTGCAAATTCGAGTCCAAGAAGGTACCTCTGAAAAGATGTTTTAAAAGTGGTTCTTTTGCTCTATAGGAGCATTTAATGATCTACTGACCAGAAATGGTTCGAGTCCGCAAATTTCCGGGACTCAGAAATCAGTTCTGCTAATGACCATTTAAAGCCTTTGGATGGACAACGAAAACTTGCGTAGTTACGTTAACTGTGCCACAAAACATAGTATCGTAACTTTACAGCTAGAAAACAGTTCAATCCGCCTGGAGTATTTAAATAAAAATTTTCTACAGCCAAATGCTTGCATGAATCGAAAGCATTAAAACGTATTAAAGAGGTATTCTGCTATACATGAGTGCGTGTTTTTGACTAAAATAAAATTAAATCGGTGTTTTTCCTTTTTTTTCCTTAAAGAACGTCCCAACAAAACACAGTTTGTAGTCCGAACAAAGCCATAGATCTGTCCTATTGCTTTCTAGTTCAGCACATTTTCAGTGCAAGAGAAGTCTTACATGTAAAGCAGCCAGACAAGGACACGCTGAAGTGCCTACAAATTCCAAATATATATAGGAAAGTACGTAGAAAAAGTAACTCCTCACAGTAAATGGGCTGTTTTGAAGCGATTTTCGTAGTCTTATAGCAATTCCGGTGTGACATTCTGGCGTTGTTATCCACACTAAAGCAATTATGATTCAGATGGTGATATAAGGTGAGTGTTTCTGGGAGGGGTTACTCATAACAATAGAGTAGAAACATGGGAAAACGAAGTTTCCTACGATTTATGTCCCTCGGTCCACGCTTGTTATCCTTACGTCGACAATTGAGCCGGCGACAAGGAACGAAAAGAAACAACGCTTCAACGCAATCTTCAGTGACCAAACAGGAAAACTATTGAAGATAATGGGGTAGTTTTGGGTAGAAATGGACACCTTTACGTCTACCACTGTCGTCTATATTGGCACTTTATCGCCTATCGTGTTTTTCAAACTTCTTTGCTGACCTTATCTGCTTGTTCGGTGTGCAGACAAGGCTGCAAGCTTTCTTATTAAATCAAGGAGCGAGAGGTCAAGCTAGGCAACATTTCATCGCTCTGAGTAGGCCTAAAAAAGAAAAGAAATTAAGGCACCATTTCCAAGAATGAGCCCTTATTTTTTACGCTACGCTAGCGATTATTTCGCAAGTATGCTCCTGACAAGTCCAGATGGTCTCTGTAGCTGATTATCACCTTAATGTGGCGAAGCTCTTGCGAGGTCATTGTTTTGAGCTATTGAGCTATGAGCTGTAGTGGTTTTTCCTCGTCATGGGAATGGGAAACACTCCACGCGTCACGTGTCCTACCTGTTTGTGTCAGTTCCTTGGACCTGAACATACGTATTTTCAACACTCTCCCATGATGTCCCGAGTGTTTGTCTATCATAAGAGGATATAAAAATAGCGATTTAATGGAAAACGTGCATAAATAATATATGAATGGGTGCGTCACTGTTTTTAACTAGCATGGGCGGTCCTGTTAATGATATTTTCAATATGTACCTATGCGAGGCTAAGTTTCTGTGCAATTTTTTGTATGTTAGTTAGTGTTTTTGGGTGTTCTTTACTTCTATGCCGAGAAAATATAACGTATTAGTGCACAAATGGATAGCATTAGATTGAATGTGAGTCCCATTAGTGCTTTAGTCTTCATTGTCTCTAGATCTGGCCTTGATATTGATCCGAGGCAGCGAAAGTGGCGAAAACTGAAACTTTTATATGTCCATGCTGTGATAACACATTTTAAGGAATCATTGACCAATCAAGTGTATGTACAGAAAACACCAAAAGCTGTTACATTACATCTTCCGATGAGCGCTCTCCAGATCGCAAGCCCAAACATTGCTCACCCCACGGCTGACTTCTGCATGCAAAGGCCTAAACATTCAAATATCCGGGGATTACAACGTCTAAGAGCACCTAAGCCGATTCGAGTCTTAAAGTTCTCTATGAGACCTATAAGGATGAATACAACCACCCACAGCTCCAATTTTCACTAATTAAAATATCCTTTGAGCAGTTTTTATCGCCTACATATGGTTTCACACGCACTCAAATCTAGGTACTATTTCTAAGCTATGTAGACCTTGTTAGCACCCGCCAGAACGACATCTTAAGGTTCACCCTTTTCATTTTCTCATAGGGCTTCTAATGATCTAAAAATACTCAATGTTCGATTTTCACATGTGTCCTAAAACGCCCTTCATTTATTAGGGTCCTACAACACGCCGGGTTCCAAGTACCAAAGGACATGCGAGTCATGTGCATGTGGAATTCAGGCCTGACCACCTACATACACCAGCATTCAAACTCCATTCCTGTTTCCGATCGTATCGAACGTGCTGTTTTTCAGTTTATACGCTCAGCCTGTGTGGCAACACCTCGCTCCAACGTCCTTTCCTTCTGACTAATCCCAGCTGCATGGCGTAAATAAAGCACTACATTAGTGGGTAACCTTTCCAGGTGTTGCGCTTTTTTATCCCCCCTAGATTCTATTCTATTCTGGCCGATATGTTTTTGAAGAAGACGCGAATGCTCGCAAAGACCCGCCCACCGCAGATCTATCCTTACAGCCTTCTTCTAGCAGCTCACCACTTCCAAAATGGTGTTCCTCCTTCCCACACACGGTCCGCTCCGTCCGCAGAGGTAATCCCCTTCGTCCGTTCCCACACAAAGCCTATTATGCGTGCTGGCAAGTGCCTTCGTTGCAACGGCACTCCCGCCCCGATCCCGCCTCCGATGTCCTCGCAGCCGCCGCTTCTTATACCTTAAATCCAATTTCCACAGCTCGGCTCCCTAAAAGCCTTGTCGCGGCCATTGTCTTCCGCGCCGGGCTATTCCATAAGTTTGTCGGCGTGTTCGCGCATTGATCTTCAAGTGGCGCCCAGCAGAAGAGCGGATGTTTCAGAAAGTGACGCACAGCGTGCAAACGCGATGTTCCTGAGAGAATAGGTCGACTCGGGTGCTGAAGTGAAGGAAAAAGGAGAAGAATGGCGACGTGTTCCGGTCTCAACGAGAGCGTCTTCGAAGACGCAAGGAAGTACTACAGCGAGGTGGGTTCAAGTTGTTGATCCTAGGCCCAAAGGGGTTTCTGATGCCAGTATTTGCGGGTTCGAGCTTGTTTGGGTAACCCAGAGTTCAGATGTGAAAATCTTTTAAGGTTTAAGGAGGTTGCTGTCATCTAGATCGCTTATCACTGTTGTAGACTACGATATGGAGGTCTTGAAGACCTGCTTCTAACTCTGAAGAGACCCATGATGTCACTCTGTTTTCTAGTTTACGAATCTTGGCGTGAGTAGAAAGCGAAGTAGTTCATTTCACTCTGCTGAATGGGTTCACACGGCAATGTGGGAGTATTCTAAGAATAAAACAGTGAAAAAGATCTGCAAAGAGGTGCTTCTAGTCTTTTTGGGCTTGGCATTGGATGCTGGGAAACGCACCCTGTAATCCTAGGAATAGTAGTATCTGTGTAGGCCAAATTGTAGTTGTCACAGGTCACCCAACGTATGCAGTGTAGCCTAGGTAAGTTCAAAATCCCAAAAGGTTTGAGTGCACCACAATTTTGACAGAAATTTACACGCTTAAAGAGCGGAACTTGTTGTCGAACATGCCTACACTCACAATTTGTCAGCGGAAAGGGCATAAGGATGGGGGTTCCGGCAAATTGAATGAGTGTGGCCAGGCAGAGTCCACCAAATTTCTACAATCAGCCTCCGACTTTGTTTTAGGACATCAGTCCCGGCGCGGGGTCCTTGTAGGAAGGAGGGTAGTTAGCAACTAAGGAAGGCATGTAATGATAGGGCAACTTGAGGGCTTTGGGTAGAATATTTAAGGATAAACAGGCTTCTGTTCCTGACGTGTAGTTCGTCGAAGATAAAGAAGGGCAGAACCGATCTGCAGTGACGTTTTTGGGATTAAAAACGTTTCAAGGTGTGCTTTTCTTTCTAATCTGCTTATGCATATTCCACATATTTTAGTTCTGGACGTTTTCAAAGGGGCTAAAGTACCAGGACCGAAGTGTCCACAGATAGGTCGCGTAATGTTGTAACTGTAAGCTCTGTTGTACCCATCTGGAGTAAAAAATGGGCCGGCATTGTGTGCTAGGATCGTATAGCACCCCATTTTTAAAAGACGACAGATAGGGCTGTAAAACGTCTTTAAGAGTTCCATCAGAAAAAAGCAGCTTGTTAGTCAAAAGGTCAACGTGACTCAGCAGCAATAAAATGAGCAAAAACTCAGATCTATCTTTCCTTCAACTCTCAGAGCGCAAAGGTCGTTTTCGTAATTGTTTTGGTCCCCTATAATGGTGCTAATTTTCAATGCTCCTTCGACTTCGATATTCAAATTAGGAATATTTCCATTGTTGCCTTCGGCAAAGACACAAAGGTCAGTGGCGACTTTTGGTTAGGGGCCCAAACTGACGTAGGATTTTGTAGTCCCAAGTGCACGCCTATAGAATCAGATCCCAAAGGCAACAGTAGCCTTATATGAAACCAAAAAATGAGACAAATGACTACTTTTTTCTGCAAGCTGCATGCCTCTCCATATCTGTCGATGAGGCCGATGCTCAAGGGACATGATGCCACTTCCGGTTCACGATTATTTTTGCTGCCATAAGAGCCCTTCTGCAGAGAGTACAGCGCTGGAGTTTCTAGGAAAAGTGGACATTGTGCAAGTTGTTGTTTTGGAAAGTGTTTTGCCGGAAGGTCAAGATACATTCTGGAAAGGGTTACATCACTTTTGAGAAGTACGCCAAGTGATGTCATGCAGAAATTTGATAACAAACTCCCTTACTTGTTCCACTAGGTTGTAGCTATTGTTCCAGTAGGTCCTAACTCATATTTAGTCCCTGTTTCGCCTAGATTCCAGTGAGCATCCGGGAGAATGTTGGTTAGGACTCCAAACCATGTCCTTATCGACCAAGATAGTATCCGCTATTTGTTTAACCATTAAGTTAAAGCAATTGTCATAATTTGGCCAAGCCCAGTGCGTTCTTAGAGTTCAGAATCCTCAGTTTACGCAACTCATAGAACTGATGGAATATGTCCATTTCCGGAACCACTCTCAAGATCTCGGTGTTCTAAAATTGAAAGTCCACTAGTGTCATTCCCATGAGTACGCATTCTAACGATTCCTAGGCGCACTGGCTCTGACCTTGTGAAACAACAACAACTAAACTCTTAACCTCCAGATTAATTAAAAGTTTTCACGACACACGCGAGTTGTTCCGCATCTTAAGCTCCCTCCGCTCACGTATTTTGACACTTTGACGGGCGGATACGTTTTCTGACCTTTCAAGAAGGTCTATACTTAAGTGGATTTTCGCCTAGGGTCAAGGAAGTCGGCATTAAAATACACAGTGCCTTCTATTTTTGAGTGTAGAGGACTTATCGAGCTAACATTAAGTGGGTTAGGCGGGCATCGCTCTAGAGGCTAAGAAACCAAGGATAAGTGTTTGTCAGCTGTGAGGAAGTCAGATGAAGATGTAGTGACCTTTTGCAAAAGAATTTGATCAGTCAAGGTTTAAAATGTTGTTCATCAGCTTAGGAAAAGCTAGGAATCTTTGAACTAGCGGCTCAGTTCATCAGCCGATAAGATCGAAGGACAAACAACTGAGGGCGCTGAAACTCTTTAGCTCTTAAGCTCCCAAATTTGGACTTTGCGGTGGCTCAGATACTCCGTAGCTTGAAAGAGGAACGAATATCTTTTCCTCATTAGGAAGGACAGAAGCCTTAAGTGTTCCAGAATGTGGAATAGGTAACATTTGAGGGGAAAATGACAGATCGTAGATTCCGAGTTTCACTTCCGCTTTGGAAATAGCGAGCATGCTCAAGGACCCTCCACAGTTGTTTACCAGAGGACCCTTCTGCCACACATGAAGATGCAACCCAACAACGCCGCACTTCCAGGGAGCTTCCTGGGAAGGCCTTTCGCCCTTAGAATCCTGTCCCCACCACCTCGCCTTAGGCATTGTCTACACCCTAAGAAGCACCCAAATATCTGGCCACTAATCGCATTTTTTGTCTCCATCCCCACATGAGCTCCAACATGCCCGAAAAAGAATAACAAAAAACAGAATATTTCCCGTCCTTAATTTGATTTCCGTCCCTTCACGCGTCTGAACATGGCTCTTATTAGCGACGGCTTCTCCGTCCCCTCAAAGTCCCCCTGCCGCCTCGGGCTCCGAAGCAGCTGTTGACAAAGTGGCCTACAATTCAAATGAGGCATAATCTCCGTCTAGAGACAGTGTCTGGCACGTTTTTTCTTTGTCTCAAAAAGACAAGATGTTGCGAAAATTGATTATTCCTCGCGGCGCCCATTGGGGAGTTGAAGAGGAGACGCCGCTCCCTACGGCACTTGAGGATGTGACATTTCGGAATGCGCGGAGCACAACTTCTCGGTGAGAACGTGGACCGCGCCTAGAGGGAGTAAACAAGAGGGACTTGTAGTTCATGCCTCCGGACGAAAACACAGAAACAGCTTAGGGGCTTAAGGGGGATTTAGAGTTGACAAATTGTGTCGTTAGGGTTGTTTGTGGACAAGGCTACACTATGTTTGATAGGGGCAAGTGATCTTTTGAGTAGCAGCTTCTTGGGTAGGCCAGGATACTGTGAATCCTTGGCTTCTTGGACACAATCTAATGATAGCCCTCAGTTCCACTGGAAAATGTCTCCATTATGGATGGGTCCTTGACATTTCTCGGGCGGAACGAAATCGAGCGTCGGGGAATCGAATTTAAGCTTAAATAAATCAGATGGCCCTTGCAACTTTTTCAGTATGTATGTACTTGAATTGAGTTATGGACACGACACACTTTATTTGCTTCAAGTGGGAGAAGAAGAGGAGAATAAGCTGGAGGTCAAGAGGGGAGCAATCTAAATCTTTGAAAACGGAAAGCCTAGGCATTTTGTAACCTCCTTGTTTCAGCTTCTTGGCGATTATGTCGACGCCTACAACTCCATCCACGTCTACATCTACCAGGTGCTCTGCATCATCGGAGTGCTCGCCAACATCTCCATCATCTTGGTCCTGCTACGACCCGTTATGAGGAAGAACCCCTTCAACCTGTTCCTCATAGCTATTGCCATCTGTGATATGACCCTCATGGCTACTTACTTCATCTTCAAGCAGGTAGAATCATCCTCAGCTCTTGCCTTTGAAGTTTCCAAGCATCTTCAGGTCGAAATGTGCCATCCTTGGTACTTCTCCTACTCGTGGATCGTGTTCACACACGCCTACGCTGTACTCTCGGTGTTCGTCCACGGCCTGAGTCTTTGGCTTACCGTAGTGATGGCCGTGCTACGGTATCTCGTGCTCAAGGGCTCTTCGGCTCCGCGTTCTGGCTTGCCCAAGATGAACAGCTTCCAAGCGGCCACTGTCGCCATCATCATCGCCATCGTCTTGACTCTAATCGGTTCCGCGCCCAACATGCTCCGATACGAGGTAAGGCTCTACCTTGGTCAACGCCTTGTAAACTGAGATTCTTCAGATCAGAGACGGAGGGAGCCGCACTGTCCCGGTGATATGCACCATGAGCAGCTCGAAGTACGCCCAGTACTACACCTCGAGCTCCCGAGTCAACGCTTACACCCTCCTTCAACCTCGCTTCTGGAGTTGTTCCTGGGAAAGGTTCAGCTTCTGGACAGCCGGTCTCATGCTCAAGCTGATTCCCTGCGTGACCCTGTCCATCTTCATGACGTTGCTCGTGCAGATGTTAATGGAGGCAAAAGAACGTAGGAACCGCCTGTGCCGAGGGAGCATGCCGGCTGGGAGTGTGAAGTCCCAGGCTGAGCGGACTACTTCTATGTTGACGGTCATCGTCGCCGTGTTCCTGATCACCGAGCTTCCTCAAGGTAAGATTATTGACTAGTGTGTCTTGGCCATCAAAACAGTCCCATCATCACGTTTCATTGCCATTTCTAACTATCAACTTCTAGGGATTCTCGTCTTTGCCAGTGGCGTGCAACCCACCGTCCACATCGCCATGAAGATGCTGGGCAACCTAATCGACCTACTATCCCTGGTCAACAGCTCTGTGAACTTTATCCTCTGCGCCATGATGAGCCACCTCTTCCGGCGTCAGTTCCTCCTCACCTTCGGCGTGTGCTGTCCGCAGACGAGCGAGAACGTGAGCGGCGCCCAGATGCAGCCGCCCAGGAAGCGGAAGTTCCTCATCAACACAAAGTTCTGCTTGAAGCATGAGAAGTCGAGCTCGGCCATCCAGCTCAGCAACGATAATGAGCTCTGCGCACAAGAGTCCCTGCTCATCAACAAACAGAACGGCGTCAAGAAGAATGGGGCTACTGGGGAGCTCTCGCAGTGAAGTGCTCTGTGAAGTGTTTTAGATAACGGGTAATCTCTCAATGACAGAATTGTATTCATAATCTAATAAGGACAGCTGTTCGTGTTTATGATTCCTTTGAGTAGGGTATAAATGCTATGAAATAATTTGCGCTTCACTGCCTACTAAAGATCCGTTGGATGCGTGCGGCGTCTTCTCGACTGATTTCTTGCAGCCGAGTGGTTCCTTAACATGGTAAGAATGGCTTGACTTCCAGGATAAATGGGAAAAACTGACTAGAACTGAGAATGATCTACGTGAAATCGAATGTAAAGTCGTAACAATGGATCGGCACTAACAAAAAAGTTTATGCATAACATCAAAGGTTTATCCGATGTCATCCAATCACCAAGCCTTGGGTCCATAGCCGTAGCCGTATCCGTGTGGAGCTCCGTATCCGTAGCCGGCGTCGTGTCCGTGGGCGCTACCGTAACCCTCGGTGTGGTCCTTTCCGTAGGCGTCTCCACTTCCGTACTTCTGGTGGCCTCCGTAGTTGTAGTTCGACCAGTCGGCCTTCTCCCCTTGGGCGAACTTGTCGGCGAAGCCCTTGTCGCCGCCGTGGCCGTGCTGGCTACCGTATCTACTACCGTATCCATAGCCGTGGTGAGGAGCGACGCCATAGCCGTAGCCTCCATAGGCGCCTCCGTGGGGCCAGAAGCCGTCGGCGAAGGTCGAGGCGACGACGAAGGCGGAGAGGACGGCGAGGAGACGGAGGGAGGACATAAGGAATGCGATGATGCTGCGAGGGAGTTGGGAGCTTTATGCTGGAAAAGTAGGTCAAAGCACTGGGTTTTCATAACGAAGCAAGGTGTTCGAGTCTCCGACAGAAGCGCAATGCTGAACGGGTTTCATGAATGCTGCCAATCGCCGTATGGAATCGACTCTCGCTTAAAATCTGTTCACTTTATCCGTCTCTACACGTGGCACCACTGTTTAACAATCTACATGACATTGCACGCTTGCTCTTTAGGAAGACGAAAACTCTGCCGCAACTCCTCCGCCGCTTTTAGATAATCCTGGTAGACGGTCATGTCGTAATCAATCCTACAGTTCAGCAGGGCACCGTCCACAGCCTCCAATAATTCGGTATAATCTTGGGAATGATCGACCGGTACGGTTACATTGACATCTCCGTTGAACCTCTCCGCCAAGGTCAGGAATGGCTAAAACTCACGACGATAGGAAGGAGGAATGAGGGCCTAACTCACCAGTCCATTACGGTAGAACATGGTCAGTGCGCCGTCACTGCAGTCGATAAGGTCCTTGATGAGGATGTCGAGCTCTCTCTTGAATATGCTAGGATCCACCCCAAACTCGTTGGCGAGCATGTCAGGGATGTCATCGATCTGAAATAAGACTGTTAAAGTAGGGAAGAAGGATCACCACATGCGTTCTTGTGTCAAGAAAAGAAGCACTCTTCCCGTTAAGCGTGACCCAGATCATAGTGATTCTTTCACGTGCTTACCATTAAAACCAATGCGTACTTGCGCATGAGAGGAACCAAGAACTCAACATACGATTCCACGTCATTCCAGCTTATCGCACGACTTGACTCGGGCCTCTCGTACTCGTCATCCTAAAGACGCGCTATATAAACCTCTCCGCTAAATCCACCGCCTACTCTCGACGCATCTGACAAGAACCACGGATCTTCAGTGTCCGGATCGGAGAATGACGGTGGATTGGCGAACACAACGGTAGGTCCCAGTTCAAACTTAGGAGGTTCCGGTGAACGCAGCTCATGTTCTCCATACGTTCTCCAGTAACTGACTTCGTCGCTGCGTGGGATAGATGATTTGGATGAACTGGCGAGCTGGCTTCGAGATACGCCACTTGGATTCGCCATATTCTTTGCTTGAGAAGTCGACCCAATCGTCGTCGTGTCGACCCAATCGTCGTCGTCGCCCCAATCGTCGTCGTCGCCCCAATCGTCGTCGTCGTCCCAATCGTCGCCGTCGTCCCAACCACCTTTGACGTCCCAAGCATCGTTGCTGCGAGGAACAGGAGCATCACTGTCGCCCATTCTGCGTGGGATAGATGATTTGGAGGAGCTCGCTAGCTGGCTTCGGGAAGTAGACGGCACGGAAGTAGACGGCACGTTCGACGGCTTCTGGTTTTCAGGAGCTGAACAGAACAAGACTAACAAATCAACAAAATCGAAAGGACTAACCATATCGACCCGTCTTCTTCTCGTTCCTGCTGTCCGCCGCCGTTCTATCCACGAACTTCTTGATGTGGCCAGCTCCTAAGTCGTATTTGCTGTCGAGAACAACGACTTTACCCTTCTTTCCTTTTTTCAACAGAATTCCCGGGATTGTCTGGAGAAGCTTCGCAAATGAAGTGAACCCCAGCTGTGCAAGTGTGGTTCCCAGTGGACATTCGGGGAAATCTTCTCTAAACAGCAGTCAGATCACTCAATTAAATCACAATCGATAAATCATACTGGAAAGCCTTTTCAAACTCCGGAATCGTCGGCGTTCCTTTCGTTGCGCACAGAGAGGAAAGGACGGCGGTCGTGACTTCCTTTAAGTCTACTGACTTATCCATGGCGGGGTCTAAAGAAAAAGAATCTTCAGGTGAGAGTTCATAATGGCACGAAAACGGAGCGATTTCAAACGAAAATTGTGGCATGCAAGCGGTGAAGTGCGCATTAATTTCCAATCTCAAACAAGCGATCCATCGAAACATCTGAACTTCAAAACTTTGACAGTACACGCTTCAAAGTGAAAGCAAGCAATCATGACCAACGAAGAAGCGCACATGATTCAAAGAAGCAAGTGAGGAAGCCATTGTCATTCCGATCTCACCAAAAAATTGTCGAATCTCACACAAAATGAAACAACTACGGTACCACAGGTTGACGGCTTCGGTTCCACGAAGATGCGTTCGAGTTGCCTCTAGCTCATGGCTTCAAGGCTTAGGACGTCACCGTCACCACGGTCTCTGGACTCCTATCTGAGATGATGTTCGTCCGGGACGCAACGTGTACATATTGCAAGGAAGTGATCGCGATTCGCGAACTTTGTACCGTACTCCCTTATTGTTCACTCAGGCTCGTACCAGACTGTTCTCTGTTCGTCTGCGCTCTCAGGATGACACCGCTCGGACGGGACGGTCGCCTGTGGATGGGGTCCTGGCAGATCGGTTGCCTCGTCTTTTTCATCTCGATTTTGGAATTGCATCTCTTTTGGGATGCTTATTTGAGTGGTTTTGGGAAGAACCTTGGATTCTGCTAGCACTCCGGAACGCAAACACCCGTCACGTTTGAAAGAGGTACAGATTCGTTTCTACACACCATTATAATTTATATTATTTGCATACACAGTATACATCCTATAGTTGAACCTTGAAGTATCCGGAATCCTGCCCGTTCAAGGGATGATGCTGGATCAGGGAATCCTTCTGCGTCGGAATGACTT
>JADLIF010001031.1:0-19382 GCA_016648015.1 Steinernema khuongi | reverse complement strand
GCTCCAGTCACCTTTATTCGGGTCAATTTTGTTTTATCGGGCTGTGCCTTTCATTGGGTGCGGGCCGCCTGTTGTATTTATAACCTATTTATGCAAGTTAAACCTGTGATATTTAAGCGCATGTGGACTAATAAACTTATTTATTTAGGGCCTCCTGGGGATTGCTCTGGGTGTGCACTTGCAGATATCTTTGAGACTCCTCGGTGTCTTTGAGGCACAGTAGTAGCCTCTAGCAGGCATATCTCACTGGATGCCCTTAACTCTCAGTTCTCCACAGTTCAACGTGTGGCGGAGATTCCCGGAAAGCCATTGGACCATGGACTAGTACAGTTAGACTCGAAAGCTGCTCAAGTTGCCACACAGTAGTTGTGATTACCTACCGTAAGCAAACGCTTTTGATGAGCCAACACTATTCGAGATCCATTAGCAAGTGAAATCGAAAGGACGGAAAGACAATAGCCGGACGCACCAATGGGGTTAATGCTTCATCGTAAGAGGAGTACCGAGTCATGTCTAGACATTTAATCACTTTTCTTTGCAATTTTGAGCACGTTTTCTATAATCAAAGCAATTGTCTCGTCTGCATGGTCTAGAACTCCGCGCTGCAGGACTTTGGGAATCGTCGTCCTGTGGTCAAAAATCTAAAATCAGTCGCTAAACACATTTATGACTACTCGTGGTACCTGGAGCTTCCTCAATATATCGTCGATAACGGGTGGATTCCACTTGAAACGATCAATGAAGCCAATCTTCGGGTCAACTGTCCACACTTCGCAGTTGTATTTCCTTGCATCCTTAGACGTGGCCGCATCTTTCTTGTTATTCTGCGACGCGAGTTCAAGAGCTTCCGACTTCGCTGATGCCGCGTACAACTTGATCAACTCCGGAAGAAAGCTTACTTGTGCGTTGAAATCGGTTTGCACACAAACAGCGTTGTGGAATTCACATATAACTGAGCTTTTGACCTAAATTTAAAGTTGTACACAGCAGCTTTGAGTAAATGACCTACTTCTTCCGGTGGCGTATCAGGAACTACATCACTCGGCTGCCTCTGGACAGTTTTCAATACAGCCTCCAAAGCAGGGAACTGGAACAATTCTAGCACGGTAGGTGGAGAATGGGAACTTGACGGCAGATTTCCATAGTCAGGAAGAAGTTTTATCTGGCGTAACGGAAGATCGATGACTTCTTCGAGCACATCGGCCAGAGGTAGTGTTGTCCTGAGATTCTTGTCGGTCGCAGAACGGTATGCCACGCGACAAACAACTGCCTTGCACTCAGTCCCATCAACGGGATCAACAATGGTTCCGCCCAACTTGAAAAGGAATTTCTGGACGATCTCAATTCCGACATTTTCTGCGTTCGCGTCCATGAAGGAGTACCGTACATCGGTGGTGATTAAGCCCGACGTTTCGCGGACATGGAACAGTGCCCATGACTCTGCTCGGAGGTCACCGTTCATGCAAGCGAGGCTTGTTCTTCCAGCGTCCAGAACGATCGATCCCCCCACGACAGTCACTCCAGATTTCGCGGTTGGCAAAGGAAGAAAATCTGGCCGTTTCAGTTGGATGTCGGTGAGCGAGTCAAGCACATAGTGCCAATATCGCCTACTTCCCCGGCTTTCCTTTTCTTCCGATGGGTCCATATCTTGTTTGTCAGTGGAGTCTCTTTCATCGAACAAGTCGTCCATATACCAGGCTTTCCGACTGTCCTTTACCCGCTCCTGAGAAGCAAATTGTTAAGAAAATCTTGGAATATGGAAGCAAAGTCACTTACCTCCACGATGGACACCAACTTCTTCACGATTTTTTCCATATCTCCAATGGTGCCTTGTGTGATGACCATTTGAAGGTCCGTCCATGACATGTTCACGTTGGCGGATACGGTAGATTCTACTACCTGACCCTTCTCGTTTGTAGCGTATTTCCACTGGTCTGTGAGAACTAGGCGTGGAGCCGCCAGCTTCAACATCAGCACCGGGCGAGACATCCAAGACAGGGACGTTGCAATTCTTCCTAGCTCAATTTTCAACATATTCTCTGGGGCTCTGTCAGCTCTCTGATGTCGTCCACTCGCCAGAAACTTCTCGATTGTAATCTCGGAAGATATGACTCCTTTGGAAGCATTGAAGTTGATGATACCCAGCTGCACAAGAATTGCAAGATCGCGATGTTTTCTCGAATTCAGCTAAATTGGAATAATTAAACAAAGAGCAAATGTTAGGTTATACATACCCTAAGATGGCCTCTGAAGGAGCCATGTTGAGCACCAACCTTCACCGAACCCAGCGCTGTCGCCATCTCGGCGTTTATGTTCAGTTCTTGCCACTGCACAGAGAAAAGAACAGCTGCAGACCAATTGTTCGAAGGGATAGTTCTTGCACTAGCTCCCATGTCAGGGATAGAATGTCGCTTCTCCCTAAAAAAACACAGATGAAACCGACGTTAAGTCACAGATGATTACGGTAGAGCGCTGCTACTGATGGTGGAAACTGTCCGCGTATCAGCCGTGGTTATTGCTGCTGTGGATGAAGCACGTCGCCTAACATGCTCCGGGCGGCTAACGACGGAATGATCCCCGAAGAAGACCCGGCGAACAAGATTGCGACGGTACCACGGCTTTGGAAATGCGAACACCTCGTTCAGCCGCTTAATATCGTAGCGGATCTGCGCAGAGCCGATGCTTGAAGTCAGTACTAGTTGAACGCGATTCTTCTCGTCCGTGTTGAACTGTGGAGCATTCTTCGTCCTTGACGCGGCAACTGATAGGTGATCCAACGATAAGGAAAGAGCTGTGTCTTGTTTCAACTGATGAGGTGAGTAGATCCCAATGGAAAACTTGCTAAGCACCGCTGATAGGTGTATCCCGGCAACCATTTTGTCTTGTTCGTTATACTTGCGTGTTGAAGCCATCAATGTCAACCTCGGTAGGGTTAAGAGGCAGTTAGACGCCGTACTTCTCGTTTGAGGTCCCTCGAAACGGATAGTGGACGACTGCACATTCATGTAGAACAGCAAATCGATGGGAAGAGTCGAAGTGTCGATTGATGCCACAATTGGTACTGTGTCGACTGCAGCCCTTGCCGTATTGACTTCCACCTTAGATAAATCAGGAGCTCGATCGCCAGCCATGGAAGCAGAATCGAACAATGATGGCGGGAGAGGCTCCACTACTTGTTCCAGAAAGTCAGCAAGATGTGGCGTGACAAGTGTTTCAGATGGCATACTGGCCAACTCCAAGGCAAGATAGAAGCAACCATTCTTGCCGGCCCCTCTAGAACATTTGAACTATAGGGTGCAAACAGAACTACTTTACCTCATATCCTTCGGGAACGCCTCTAACGCCGACTGCAGAGGGTTTGGTGCGCAATTCGTGAGATCATAGCTTGAGTAAAACACCTTTGTGCCAACACTAAAATTTCAAAGTTGTGAAAGACCATGATAATGCCTCACTGACCTGGGAATCGATAGCGATGTGAACTCCTTGGGTTTCAAATTTTTAGAGGACGGTTTGCTGGACAGCCCACCGAAAGCACTTCGTTCGGTTCCGCCTCCAGTTCCAGAGCCACCAGTATTCGAAGATGGTGGTGTTGTTCGCAGAATACAAGAGCCTGATTCAATACTTATCTGAACATCTATGTTCATATCCACTTTTTCTTCGAAAGCAGTCCTAGTAGAATGCGATCCCGATGTTCCAGTTTCGCTACTTGCAGATACAGCTGATTTCAGTAGAGATGCAGATTCCGCCTTTGGTCTACTCGTGCCTCCAAATCGTTGTTCCCCAGCCTGCTGCTTCCTCCCTAAGTTGTCGTTCACTTGACGCTTCGATACAGATGAAGAAGTGGGATGAAGCGAGGAAGAGGTAGGCGAAGAACAGGTCGTCTCATGAGGGTCGTTTCTACTAACGGCAATGGTTGTGAACGCAGGAGTCACGCCGGTTCTACTTGTCTGCTTCCCCAACTGTGAATCGTGAAGTGGCTCTCGTCGCCGGAACTTGTCGATCATAGATTTCCGGAACTGTTTGAATCGTGCAAGTTCATACTTACGAAGCTTTCTTCTCTCCGTTTCAATCGCTGGCTCGCTCGCATGGCACTGTATCAGATCAGTTACCAGCACGGCTTGAGCATGCATCTGTAGTTTGAAAGGTTATGCCGAAAAGAAGGAAGAACTTTTACCTTTCTTTCCAAATAGCTAACCATAGCCGAGGACGATCCCTTTTCGCACATTTTCTTGTATTCTTCGGCATCTAGTTCGGGATCCAAGAGGTCGGGGTCGTCTTCCATATCAACGACCACCATGTCATCAACACCACCTTCGCAGAATGCGTCTTCTCCAGAGGCAAACGTCGATAAGGTGCTGGCGACGAGGGATGTGAGTTTTCCGATGCGCTGGTCAAAGTCGATCATCATCCCTTTCATCTGCCACTTCACGGAGAGAGTCCACTTTGCATTTTCTCCTGGATTCGAAGGAGCACTCGCACTGGAGCAGAATCGGTACGACCCTTGAGGGAAGAAAAAGAAGTTGGAGTGATCTTCTTTACCGGTCTTATCTTGCAGCCACTGCTCAGAAAGTGACTAAAAAGAATAATTATTACGTTGACTGACCGTTTCCCAGCATACGGTACCTTCTCATCAAAATTTTCAATGAACGTGACCTTGAAGGCTTCGAAATTGGCTTCACATGCCAACTCCTTTCTCACACAAACAGAAACATCGGTCTTTCGCAATGAAACAAGTAAAACGGAGTTACTGTCCGTAAATTCTGCGCTATACAGTGGCATGCATACGTATAGGCCGTTCTTGATGCTCAGTGAAAGGTTCATGTTCATGTCGGCGCTCTGAAAGGCACATTTGGAGTTTACTTTTGGAGTCCACCTCAACTTACAAGAGCAGACCGTCCTGTGGAAGATTCGCGATGTTGGAGCCTCGGTCCACGGTCTTTACGGCGACTGTTCCTCGAGAACATCTTCATTCGCTCTGCCTTCCAAAAATCATAAGTGTTCTTGTAATTCAGCCATAGTAAGATGGCTTTGTCGACTGCGCTCGATTTGATCAGAAGAATTGGCCGATTCACCGAAATTACATAACTGTGAGGCGATGAATGCCTAGTGTTGTCATCCGTTTCAGCAGAAAACTAAAGGAAGATGTATAAGAACTACCAAACCGGCCTACGAATGCCCTTACCGTAGTCATAAAGGTTGCAAATTCTTGCAGCTCTGTTTCAATCTCTTCAAACATGGCTGACTTGTACAGCTGTCCCAGTTTAGCATTCAGCATTACACTAGCCTTGCCGTAAAGACGTTCAGGACTGTTCTTCGCTGCACCTAATGTGGATGTCGATGTTTGTACGTTGGAGGCAAACAACGAAGGTTCCACAGGTACGGTTCCATCTTGAGTGACGTCAACAACCATTCTTCGATTTGTCAGCATGAATTCCGGCTTATCGAGAGTGAATCGTACAGCTGTGGACGTTGGCGTAGACGCTGTAAGCTGCATCCACGGTGCTCCCAGTCCTTTCACATTTAAGGAGAACATGGTTCTCTGCGTAGTGTACAAGACTGCTGTTGAAGAACTACTTTCTGTGGGAGATGGAGTTTGATTCTGCATTTGTTGCTCGGTTGAAAAACGATCTATCAGCATGGAGAGTTCGGACCGGAACGTTTGCTCCGCGAACAGGATCTGGTTGAGAAGATCTGTCGAGAAGGCGTGTTCGACTTGTCCCAGGTTGACCGCGATGTCGTAGAAGTCACCTTCGCGATACATTACCGGATACTGTACTTCCTCGACGAGTCGTGATGTGTCCCCTGATTGATGGTACTTGACTTTAACTTCAATAGTTGGGAGTTTCAGCGTGAATGTGTCGATAGGATGAGAGCTGTTACACTCAAGCACATGGAAGGAAACCAGATGATCATGTACGGTAGCGTTGATCTTGGCTGCTTCACCACTGAAAAATAACAAGTAAATATTTGCGTTGAACGAATTAGCGTACGTTTTGCCGTTTCCAAAAGCTTTGTCCAGGCGGTACTTCGCCTTTAACGATGGCAGAATAAGAGCATTCAACTCTAAGCTTGCAATTTGAATGTCGAAGTGCACGATTACAGATGGCGGCTTCAATGGAGATGCACCGAATCCAGTTTTATCGGCGGAGAAGGCCACTACATCACAACTTAAGTTAAGACCACATATCAGCGTGTTACCTGTCGGTACCGTGGGTGTACTTGCTGGTTTCAGGTCGTCGTGGTTCAGCACAGATGATAGGGGCTGCTGGTTTTGGGTGAACATTTGCAATTGCTCGTTAAGTTGGGTTCCATGCTTCATCATGACATCGTGGACAAACTGCGCATGTGTGGGCATGTCGCCTTCGATTTCACCCAGAAGAAGTTTAACACTGTCCTTTCCATCCATGGTTCTGAAACAAAGTATCCATCATCTACAGTACATTTGGATAACTATTACCTCTCAAATTTCAGCTGCGTTTCTCTAAGCATGAAGCTAAATATGATGTTCTTCTTCTGCTCGCTCATTGTATTCGAATCTGTAGAGCCATTTGGAGCCTTCTCAGTTATGTACAAGCTGGCCCTTTTGATTGACAGGTTTCCTGTGTCTGTGACGAGCGGTTTTGTTTCCCCTGATGATCGCCGCAGTGATTCGTCGAACTTGTGCGAATGCTGCCCGTGAATCGTACGGAAGTCAACGAGGATGCATAGGTCGGAGAGCATCGATTCAAGCTGAATGTTCTTCAAAGCGAGGGAGCCCACTAGATCGAGCTGGATTTCGTCCCGGCGACCTGTCAGTGATCCACCTGCACGGTTTCTAAATCCAAACCGTTTCATTTACTGTATGAAGTAGCTAAACGTACATGGATCGCTGATAATCGTGGAGTTTGTCCAAAACTCCCGCCGACCATACAGCATTATCATCGTAAGGACGGCTCTTAGGTGAGGCGGGTGGAGTCGTATGAGGGGATGAAAAGGAGGCAGTCCGCGATACATCAAGAAGTGCGGCTTTGCAGTCTCTCACCACTGCCGACAACTCGCTTGCCAAACAGAGGGAGGCCAGAGCCACAACAACTCTGATGTTGTTGACCTTCGTACCGTACTCGATGTTGAGGTTTGCACGAACAGCTTTCAGCATATGTTGGTCCATGTGCATCTCGTAAAACAATTTTCCATTCGTGATGAATGTATCCACGTGGAAAAGATGGTGACAAGTGAGCGCAACGAGGCGTTCGCTGGTAGCGTCCGAGTAGAGCATTTTCTTCTCCACCACATCACATCTCAATTCGGCTAACTGGATGTTAAAAGCCAAGGAGAGTCGGGAGAGTGGAATCCGGTCAAGAAGGGATGACTCCAGTTCGAGATCCTACAAGGGTTATGGTTATTAGTGGTTGCCCAAAGAAGAAAGTACTTCGAACAGGCCCCAGAAGAACACAGAAAGCAAGATCTCCATCGCATTGAAGTCCTTCGCGGTAATAGGAGCAGCGGAATGATGAGGGTCTTTCTTTTCTTTGTACTCGCGGTGAGCCTTCAGAATCCAGAAATATAGGTCCACTGAAAAAGATCGGTACTGCAAGGCTTCCTGGTGCGTCTTACTTGACTGATTCGGTTGGCTTTCCGACGTCTGATTCCCTTTCGCGTCCCGGTGGTCTTTTTCACCGCCTTTGGAATCCTTACTTTGATCTTCAGTTGCTGAATTCGGCGGTAACTGTTGAGCACTTATGAGAGAAGCAGTAGGCATAGTGGGATTTGCTGTTGTGGGAACAGTTGAGCCGTGCGGTATCCGAGAAACCATCGGTTCCGGGACGGCTCGATATTTCTGCGCGGCCACATGGTCCACCAACTGGAGATCAAGTTAAGTACATGCCACATGTGTAGATACATACCTGTATCTGGGAGCATATGATCGTCTGCCAGTGGCTCAAGAGGGCGATAATTGCTGACTTGCGTACAGATTGAGGACAAAGTTCATTTGCGGAGAATATTGTTCGCGAAAAGTATTCCTCTTGCTTCGAGCGATCCGTTTGTCCGATGAAGCGTAGCAGTGTCAACATCAGCTTACAACTGGGACATGAATTCAGAGCCTTCCCGTGTGTCTTCACGTCTTGCATAGAACTCCTTTCTAATGGGAAGACCGTTTCCATATGAGAATCCAGAGCGTCGGCAAAGAGTTTTATAAGGGCCAAATCCTTCCATTGATCCGCTCGAGAAATTGCTACTTTAACTTGGGTGACACACCTCATCCCGGTTGAGATCCAAGCTGTCAAGGAAGGTGCGACCACTTCATATAGAGACTGTTCCCGGTGGCGCTCACTGTCCATGGATTTCCCTGTAATGGCAAAGGTGGAAATAAACTACACAGTGAAAGACATACCCAAAACAAAAGTAACGTGCGCTGCTCCAATTGCAATGTTGAACTTGTCGATAGATGAGCTATTTCTCGTTGAATTACTGGGAGGAAAGTTTCCGCCAGGAGTAGTTGGAGCTAAGTTTGAATGCCTTCCCATGTTGCCAAAAATTAGCGCGATGTGCATATCAGGAATGTGGAAGTCGAACACCGGCTTCAAGCGTATGTTATCCAGGCGTTTAGCGGCCGGCGAATCTTGCCAATTCACTGTATAGTTCAGCGGTATCTTGTTGTATACCACATCAAACCGCTTTGGGTCATCAACGAACTGGACGATCTGAGAGTGACACTGGCGGAAACGCCATTCAAGTGAGATCTTTCGATTCCAGTCATCGGTCTAAATAAAACCACTTAGCAGAGCGTGAGATCGACGATTTTACCTTATTGTTGTTTGTAGAGGTGATGAAATGTGATTGCTCCAAACTCAAAAACGCCATCGATGCGACTTGTTGCTCTGGTTTCAAGATTACTTTTTCATTAGGAGCTTTCTGAGCGTACTCGCATTGGAATAAGCTGACGTGTATGGCAGGAAGTGCAATCCGCATATGTAGACTCACGTGAGATAGTAGTGCTGAGAAGAAAAAGTTAACGTATTGATACAGAGGACTTACCGGCAGACTTCGGAGTGAGGCATGATGTAAGGGGCTGGCAGTGATGTCTTGCAGCACACCTGGAGTAAATCTCCTGGGCGAGGAAGGCGGGATGGATAGACTCTATCGCTTCAGTGGCCGCTGATACTAAGCACTCAAGCACAGTCACTGCTGGAGGTGATAGCATAATCTAATAAGGCTTGTTAATTAGGCTTTCAATGAACATAGGCTTACGTTAATCTGGTTGGCCACCTGTCCCCTGACATAGATCGAATTCTGATCGGATCCCCAGTCATGTAAATCAGCAGATAAGTCAGCATCCAAATGACTTATCGACGATATTCCGTGTGGTTTTTGCTCCTTCTTGGTCAACTTGACACTATTGACGCCGTTTGCCGTTTTCTTTATTGTGGTTCTGTTAGCCTTGATCCAGTTCCCAATCGCTCCAGGTGCTTCAAATCGAGGCGCGCCAGTGTCTAAGATTGGTTTTCCTGATTTCCTCAGTAGCTAATGACTTACAGTTGAATTGTATCTGATAGGCGTCCATGAAGACCAAGTATCGCTTCCCAAATGACTGCAGCTGGCTTCCGGGTGGCGTCTCAGCACACGCTGAGTGAAATGACTGGTCGCTTTCCTTCCTTTCTAGGGCATCCTTCGGCTGTGCCTTGTCAATGATAGAGCTACTCTTTTGGACCGAACAGACGATTGGAGGACAAGTAGTTGTCGAAGAGAGGTTTCCCAACGCACTGAAAACAGAGATCACTGAGCACGAGGTGATCTATGCAGAAGTTACCATTCTCCTCTATTAATGATGCTTTCGTGAAATTTGGGTTGTTTCGTAACGTCTCCATTGTCATAGCGGTCAACCAGCGTTAGGGCGGATTCTGAATTGGATAGAAAGCCACTACCTCTAAAGGAATAACTGATTATGACCGTTTGGAACCAGGTAAACACTCACACTATGTCAGACACGCCGAAAAATCTGCAACATCCAAAGCATGCACATTTCTTTGTCATGTGAGTATCTGGATAAAGGAAGTAGAGGCGTTTAGTAGAAGCATCGTGGTGCGAGAGAAACTTCGAGCGCTCGCTGATTATGTGACTTTCGTCTTCGCGATACGGTAGGCGGATGTCCAAATTTATCTAAAGAGTTTTTACCGTATAAGGACATATGATCTCCAAAGAAGAAAACTTACCTCGTGAATTTCCACGGATCCACATCCAAGCCAAAGATTCTTGTCCGATAAAAACATCAACTGTTTGCACTCGATGGCAGGTAGATGAATCACCACATTCTCACAAAAGCTACCAGCGTGAGCGTTGCAAAAGGAGAGACGCAACTGCTGAGATCCTATCTGCACAGCAGACGTACTTTCCACCAATGTTAAATCGACGGAGTCCACCGCCACTCGTACTAGCTTGTACTTTAGCTAAAACGGTATCATCACCCACTCCGTGCCTTAAATCTCAATCTTACCTTTTCCTCGTATTCGCAGTTTTGGATATTGCCTTTGGCGTCCATTATTCTTAAGTTGCTCTTGGTACAGTTTCTGACGTTGTTAAAATGATGGCAATAATCCAGTTTCTCCGGGACGTCCAGCTTTTCGTCATGGCTTAGGATCAACAGTAGCAGGTTGTCCACAAACTGCATCAATGTAACAATCTGAAGCAATAATTGAAAAAAAATTAATCAGTGCAGGTATTATTACGTGAGCGGGATGAAGCTTCGCCTTTAAATCTCCCAAGATGAACTCCATCATCCAAGCATATTCTAAGCAGCCGATCTCCCAAGGGATGTCCTTGTCAGAAAACAGACCGTGACCGCGGAACTGCAATGCACTTAGAGATATCCAGGAGTCTTCACGGGAAGCCTTATATGATTGTGAAGGTTCGAAGTGGGCGACAACAGGACCAAGGACGGCTTGCACTGTACATTCTGTGTAACTTTTTTTAAGTTCGACTACCAGCTGTTCAGTGAAGATAACAGGACAAGCATCTGAAAGACGGCTGGAATCATTCTTGTATGAAAGGAACAGTAGTTACCTGGCGACTTGGCGTTAGTTTTCGGACTGTGAACGACACATTGGCACTTCACATTCTGAAGTTCCAAACGGAAGGTCACATCCATAGGCCTGTAAGAATCTGCAGAGCCATAATCCTTTCCGACGTCGAGGAAGAAGTTGGCGTACATTGCTCGAGAGGAAACTTCGGACAGTCGATCATAGTATCCAAAATAATTGTTCTTGAGCTCGAGTACAGCCTTGATTACAATTCCTGTGAGCAGCACTTCAGAGTCGCAGATGGTGATGTCTATCGCTAATCGGTCCGGAACTAGATTTGATGGCTTCAACGCCTTCTGCGGCATGAACTGTTCGATCACATGCATTGGAATATCAGATTCAAACTTCCCCGGCTGGGGATGGTAAACATAATGAAACACTGCAGCGACCCTTTCTGTCCTCCAGAGTTCAATCCAACCCTAAGCAACATGTATGTAACTTCCATCAACAGATGCTCGAACACTTACATTAGCAGGATCAGCGACCCTGACCTTACAGTTAGAAGGTCGAGTGAAGGAACGGCAGAAAACAGTGTGAGAAAGCGCCCGAACCAGGGGTTCAATGGCGCTCTGTGGAGATAGACGGATTCTGAGGGCCAAGTTATCATCTGCCTCGAATTCGTAGCTGACGGGGACAGTTTCCGGCGAGAAATCCACAAAGGGAAGAGCGAATTTTATGGAGAGTTCTTTTCCAACGAGAGCGGCCAAGAAATTCTCGGCGGATGTCGAAGAACTCGTGTCGATCCAATTGTTTTCGTTGAGAAACAGGATGATTTCGAACTGCTCCTTGAAGACTAGGTTGAAGTTGCAGGTGTAAGGAACAAAGGAACACAAGTCCGATATCTGATCTTTTGTCCATTCGTTGAGCAGATCCTGAATTTCATTGTAAGGTGAGAAAGAGGACTACTGTAGTAATACCGTGAAGAAACGCTTGTGATCCCACACAATCCAAGCAGTTGTCTTTGACAGTTCGAAGTTGAAGTCCCATTGTTGGTGAGAATTGAAGACGCGGGGATAGTGTAAAGTAAGATTGAAGATAAACCTTTCACAGCTTAAGAGCTCGCGATAGAACATCGACGTCGTTGTTTCGACAAAGAAAAGATTCCCGGTAATCGTTGAAGTGAATCCATCTTCGGATGTTGTCCATGGAATAGAAAACTAAATACACGTTGAAATGTCCGGAAAAAGCTTCATCCCACCTCAAATGATGATCCATGTTTTACTCGGGAATGAAGGGCGTTCAAATCTTCGCCAATCATAAACCACACATCCACCCCCGCATCTTGTTCGAGAAGGATGCGAACGTTGTGGTTAAGATAGATCCTTCGTTGGCCTCTCTTGGGAAGTTCGGTCACTGGTTCCACAATGTAGTCGTGCGGGAAGAAGAATGAGTACAGGAGTTGACGTTGGTGGTCGGCCCATGGTCCGTATGAGATTACGGTATTCTTCCCAAACCGCCAGACAGATTCCCAAGTAGGAACGTTTTCTGTGAGAGATTGAACGTCTGACGACCGGACAAATCCTACAAAGAAGGATCTAACTAAAAGGAATAATATTAAGCAGTATACCTAACATATCTTGGCTGTAGAAGAATTTCACAGAAGCCGTCTGGATTATGGCAAATCCTTGTCCCATCGTTCGTGGTGGATCGACATCGAGGACGGACTTGCACTCAGAGTTCTTCACCAACGAAACCTTGACGTGCTCCGCATTAGATCGGATGTTGAACATAAAGCGATCTTCTGCCTTATAAGTTGGTGACGTAAGCAAGAGCTTTGCTGAAAGAATCACCATATGTTTGTAAATACAAGAGTTTCACTTACATTGCATGTTTTCAAACGTAATAACAAAAAGGGTTGGAATCAGTTGGTTTCCGGCAACAAAACGACCGGAACTGATATCTAGCTTGATAAGGCCAGTTAACTGCCAAAACTTGTTCCACCACTTATCGATCTTCATGAGTTCCCTCTCACTCAACTTAGGCATCGCGTTTGTTGCAGGAGACCATTCCTTGTCTTCATTTAAAAATCTTTCCAATCCGCAGCGTCGTGCCATTTGTCGATATATTTCCAGGCGGTTGTATACGTGGATTTTCAGCCCATTAAGTGATATGTGAAGACGTGATGATTTCCTATAAATTTCTTATTTATGATTTCCCAGCTGATTTCCCAAAGCTTACATGTCCTGCTCGTCATCGGACTTCATCGGTCCCACAGGCCTCCAGTAGGAAAATATAATCCAACCGTCATTGCATTTCACTGTCAGGTCGTCAGATATGACCACCACTTGACGGAACATAATTTTGCCTGCCAATATGGACACAGACAAGGACCCTATCCGTACACGGCACTTCCATCCACTCCATCGCATGTATCGAGAGACGAGGGATCCTATGATTAGCGCCAAAAGGCGCGAGAAGTAGAACGAGATGAAGACAATCCAGAACATGAAAACGAGGCAGCATCCGATGAGTTGCCAGATCGACGCTTGCTGCTGGTCGTCGAGCCGGATGTTGATGTCCTGTAGGACGTCTTGAAAGTCGAAAAGAAGCTTCGAATCATTGTCGATTTGCAGGATGTCGGAGAGCGCGTGGACGTTTTCCATAGGCGTCTGCCCAACAGTTCCATTGATCAGAAGGGACATCTCCTCTAATGAAGTAATGACTAATTCGCCTCACGATAAGTTGCAACGAACCTGATTGATGATGGATAAGGACCCGTTAACAGATAAAGATCACTTCTTTGCTACTATGTACAGAACTATTTACATAAAATCTGAAATAGAGGATGCATATGATTCCTGCTCAGAGAGACGCGTCCGTCACACCGGCATACGAGACGACACAGTCAAATGTTGCAGTCTTAGCTTTTGGTCAGCAATCAATTGCTACTTAAAGTGAATTCGAGGTGATTCATGCACTTGGTATCTTCCTGACTCCATACATGGCACCACTTCGGTTTCTTTCCTCTCTGGCCTTCTGTTGGTCATAGCGCTCAGGGTTTTCGTGGCGTGACCATCGGCCGTGGCTTGTTTCGCTTCCCGTTCTCGAGCAAGCATGGCGCTGGTTTTATATATAAAGGCTGGAACGGAAACCGAAGCAGCTCGAAGCTATAGCTCGGATTTTTATAGTCGTATTTCTGTTTAATCGCGTTGCTTTTCACATTTCACCCAATAAGTTCGATCTTGAATAGTAAAAGCAGTGCCCAGTTTCAGCGCAGCATGGACGCGAAAGTAGACTCCACGACTGAAGAAGGCAAGACGGAAGCTCCATCAGCCCCACCATGCACGTTCTTCAAGCGCCCTACACGCAAGAGACTGAATGCACGCACAAGTCAGAAGTCTTCCGGCGAAAGCGACGAAGGCGATGATGATCTTCTTTCCGCGAATATCGCCGAACTGAAAAGAAAACGGCAGCGACATGGGAAGATCACATCGACTACGGTAATTGGTGGGCTTTCTACAGCTTTTAAATGCTTATGCTTTAGGTAAAAGAAAAGAAAGATAGCGATGAGTCAGACCCATTCGACTCTGACACCCAGGACGACGACGGGCCCGGATGCTCTAATCAAGTTGCACAGGCGCACATCTCCAACGCGCACAGCAGCGCCCTCACAGAACTCTCCGAGATCGACACTCCGTTCGACAGGGACGCTCAGGCTCAATTCGAGCGCATACAGTCACAACTCAAGGATGGATTTGATCCGAAAATTTACAAGGGTGCCGCTCTGTACAATGCCACCATCAAAGAAGACTCCGTCAAGGGAAACGCGTCCAGTGGCCTTGTGCGTCTTGGTCCTATGAGAGCAAACCAGTTCATCAAGCGGACCATCCGCTGGGACTTCGCCCCCGATGTGTGCAAGGATTACAAGGAGACTGGATTCTGTACATTCGGAGATTCCTGCAAGTTCATGCACGATCGCTCTGACTACAAGCACGGATGGGAGATCGAGCGTGATTATCAAGAAGGAACGCTTAAGGAAGAGGACGATGACAAGTACGTGATTACTGACTCCGAAGACGAAGACTCCCAGTTCCCCGATCAATGCCCTATATGCGAAGACGACTTCAAGACTCCAGTTATGGCCAGCTGCTCGCACCACTTCTGCGAGAAATGTGCCGTCGCACAATCGCAGAAGAGAAAGAAGTGTCCCATCACTGAATGCGCGAAAGCCTGGACCGGCAACTTCAAATACGCTAAAGGTACTTTTCACAGTCACACTGTTAATTAATCTGTTAATGTTTTCAGACTTAGAGAAGCACCTCAAGGAGAAGGCAGCAAAAGAAGAACAAGATTCAGATGCAGACGATAAGGAGGGTGAGGAAGGTGAATAATGAACATTCTCCGGCAAATATTGCTGCTGTACGGGCCGATTGTAAACCACGCTACTAACAAGTTGAAGATAAAGCCCGATGTGCCGAATCGCTGTCGATAAATGTTGAACTACACAAAACTACGGAAAACATGGTTTATAATAGGAACAAGACGAAGGTATTAAATAACATAGGATGGATGGGCAAGAACTCATTCCTCTCCAAAGAACATCGTCGACTTTGGCGAGGCGGAAAAACGAGGGAATCGGAGGCGGCTCGGGTCAATCTCGATATAGTTAGCATTCTTTTCCGGGGTGCTGATGGAAGTCTTCCGATCCCCACCAGAGGTCTTGCGCACCTGGTGAGGAGGCTTCTTCACCGGCGAACTCTCCATGACTTGCAGCGCCTTGTTGCTCTTCGACGTCGTCTCGTTGAACTCCTTGACTTCAGCCCAAAGGCTTTGTATGTAGCCCATGACCAGGGCTTCGGTGGCGGAGAACGAAGTGGCGTACTTCGACTTGATGTGGTCGACGAGACGCTTCTCGTAGACAAGCATTTCCAAGCGACGCTCTCTGAAACGCACAAAGTAACGTTGACTGGACCTCCGTAGATGTCTACTCACTTTCTATCATTCATCATAGCCTCGATATGGTCGCGGCGCCACTGGATGAACTCCTCGCTGTTCCTGGGTTCGAAGTTCGGTCGGGCGTAAGGGGCCATCGTCAGGCGGTGCACTTCAACTGCTGAATGGAGAGTACTCAACAGGTCCTCTGGTGCAGTCTGCTTTTATATGCTGTGTCAGACAGACGTCTACATTGTGATTGGCCGAAGCAGTCTGCATTTGCAAAACAGACAGTCTGACTTATGAAGACAAAGACATAAGAGGGTTCAAATATTTATTTCCGTCACTCGTGGTCGCCTCGAGTAGTACCGGGACATTGGTCGGACAGCTCAAACTCCGATTCGTACTGATGGCCACACCAGACGCAATAAAGGTGCGTGTCACGAAGGTGCTTCGTGATCCGCTGGAGCTTGTCGTCGATTTCGTCGAGTGGGAGGTCTCGTAAACGCTCTTCTCTCGGCGCGGGCTTTCCATTTGCATAAACGTAGCTGACTTCTTCGTCATCGTCGCCATGAAGCTCGTGATCGTCCTCATCGTCGCTGGAGGGGACATTTCGGCGAGGAGGTACTCGAGCCGAGGCGGGTAGTGGTTCTTCATTTGCCTTCCTTTCACGGTATATTGGCCAATGCCAGTCTTCCACGGGTAGTTCTCGTTCGTTCCTGCAGAATATGGAATTATCTCTTTCGGATAAACTGGGAGCATACCTTGTGTCCAACTCATGACAAGCTTTTCGACTTTTCATGATATCGGCAATGAGAATCTTCTGCTCGTCCTGATTCCGCTTTCGCTTGCGGAAATCGCCGACCAAAACATTGTGCATTGCTGCTCGCGCTTTCATATGCTTCATGTGGGCCTCAACACGTTCCTTCTTCTGTTTTTCTTCTTCTGCTTCATGACCCAGTCCCGCACGATTGGCCTTAAGATCTATTGACAGAGGCTCCTCCAGTCCGTTGTTCTGACCTTCTAAATTCGAAATTACAATAGCCATCCCAGTAGTTCACTGACCTTTCTGGACACCAAGCTTCATCCCTGGCTTGTAGCCCATCTTAGCTAGAAGAGCGAAACCTTTCGACTCGGCGCTGATGGGTTTTGCGAGGACCTCATCGCGCTTGGCTTTCTCCAACTCGGCCTTCTTCGGTGGCTTATTAACGCGGATTTCCTCCCGTTTCTCTTGCAATTTCAGCTGTCTTCGCTGTTCCCTCGTTGCAGAGACGCCTACAATAGTAGTACGGTAATAACTTTAAGGATTAAACTTGAGTTACCTGGCTTCACATCATCTAACGAAGCGAGAAACGTCTCCGACATATAGTCTTCTTCGGATTCGCTTCCAGACGCCATCTTAAAAAAAGAGAGACAGTTAGAAGGACAAGGAATGAATTGCGGCTAACGAAAAAATGGTAGAACACGCGCAAGTGAGCGGCCGACGCGACGAAAACCGAATGTAGGATATTTCCATCGTCCTTTCTCGCTGACAAAGGTCAACCAGGAGAGTTACATAAGGTTAAGGTTTAATAACAAACAAGATCACATTAATACAACAACAAAGATCATTACAATAAGATATAACTAGCCTTACTAGCTCCAGAACTTCTGTGGTACTCTCTTCTTTTGGAGCATCACCTTCTTCATCTCGTTGTTTGTTTCATTCAGGAGGAAGGTGATTCTGTTCGCTTTGTCGTCATTCACGCACGGGGCGACGTAGGCGTCCTTCTTCTTTCCATCTACGTAGAGTCCACGTTCGTTGAATCTTTGCTTGATTGCTTTCATCATAAGCACTAAATAGATATTGCGAATGGAGCACTTTTGAGTGGGATACTTACATTGCTTAGCGGCCTCCCGTTCCTTCTCACTGTTGACGTTGCTGTAGCTCTGAAAAGAAGTCCTATGAGGCCATGACGCCAAGACCGTCCACTCACATTCGCCCTGAACTCATCCAGGCACATCTCGCTGACGCACGCAGCACTGGTGATGTGCTTCGCCATCACTTCCGCTTGCTCCAGCATCAGCTGCGTGGCGACCTTCTCCTCTTCGTCGATGCGGCGTTCCAATTCGGCATACTCTTGGTTCTGCTGCTTGATGAAGATCTCACACTCGTCGACGAACACGGCAGCCTTCAGCTTCTTCTCGATCAGGGCGATCTTCTGGTCCTTCGCATCGGCCTGCCTTTTCAGCTCGCCCTCTAAATGAAAAGATTGAACAGGATGTCAGTGGCGGTTCACTTACGGAGTTCGGCGTAATTCTGAGCCAGCTGCTTCTCTAGCTCGGCGAGGACTCGCTCGTTATCGCTCACGGCTGAAACTCAGGATAAGGAGGATAGAGGACACTTGGGACGGATACCTTTCTGCAATCTGTCGCGCAAAGAGGACATTCTGGCTTCGTTCGGAGACACGAACTCTGGAATGGGGAATGGGAGCGGATGATGAGAGACACAGAAGTTGTCTACATCTGATCAATTCGTGCTGGGACTCGAAGCGATATTCAAAGAAGTCGCAGCCTTTTCATTACAAGGTCGTGCAGTGGATCAGAAGAACCCGATAACTGCGGACCTCATCACTTATATAAGTAGGCGGAAGGAGAGGAGGTAATTGCACACTGACACACTTTCCCCGGTACGAGTAAAATGCGTTCTTCTACGATTGCATGCAGATGGCCGTTCTCTCTGTTTTCACTGAAAACAGCCCACAGAGGTCAAAACGTCCGTAAATTCGCATAATGACTTTAATTTGCAGTAGATTCCTGTTTTTATGCTATATTATTTGCCTTTTCTTGTTTTCGCGGGAGATACGGTACACTATGCGCTTCCCGTCTCCGCTGCTTCTGTTTTCTCGTGATAGCACAACACGAGATCAAAGAGATTACGTCGCCATAGGCAGTTTCTTCGGGTAAATGACAGGAAACCGGTTATCTCGTGCTTAAAGTCCAACGAGAGGTATGTCCACCAAGCCCATTCCCTGCTTGCCACCTCGGGTTAATGATCGATGCGGTCATTTATTTCCAAGATTCATTTTTTCGCATAAGGTGTAGGTCCATCAATCAATTGTTGTAAACACTGCGAGGGGTTATCTTTTGTTGATGAATGTAGGTTTCATCCCCGTTTCGCCTTCTTCATTCCAACGGCGCTATCGCAGTGGGCGGTTCCGGTTTTATGTAACTTTTTTCGAACCCACCGAGCGCCTATATAACCCGATCATCGTAGATAACGCTCCACTCAGCATCTGCGCAACCAATCGCTCCTTTTTCCGTGGTCATTTGGTTAATCGGCGAAACGATTTCAGAATGGATCTCGACGGGCGGATTAAGGCTTACCGCTTCGTGGCCTACTCGGCCGTCACCTTCTCGGTGGTCGCCGTCCTCTCGGTGTGCGTCACCCTCCCCATGGTGTACAACTACGTCCAC
>JADLIF010001030.1:0-37117 GCA_016648015.1 Steinernema khuongi | reverse complement strand
TCCACGTGGCTGAGTGGTCTAGTGGTATGATTCTCGCTTAGGGTGC
Organism: Steinernema khuongi; assembly: GCA_016648015.1. NCBI lineage: Eukaryota > Metazoa > Nematoda > Chromadorea > Rhabditida > Steinernematidae > Steinernema > Steinernema khuongi. Next base: position 37,071 of record JADLIF010001030.1, on the reverse strand, counting down.
GAGAGGTCCCGGGATCAATCCCCGGCTCAGCCCTATCTTTTTCTTTCTCCTTTTGGCCGTAGTTAATCTTTGATCGCGGAGGACCTTTCATATTCGTTAACTTTTGCTTCCAGAACCTTCAGGCTTGAGGCGACTTCCTCAAATCGATGACCTACTTTGTGAACAGCCACCGGCTAGTCACGTTTATCACCTGCCCGATCGTCGTCGCTTCCTTGCTCTTGTCCATAGCCTCCGTCTCTATCCGTAGGCGAAAGAAGAAGGCACTGGTAGCTTCGCTCCTCGCTCAGATCATTAATTGCATCCCCTTTTGCATTACCTTCCTGGCCTACCTGACCTCGAACATTCTCTCCTGGTTTTCCTACAGCTTCCGGAAATGGAGCTTCTCTGATTCCAATGTTTTCAACCACCTCTGGGACGAGGCGACTGGCTACGTTGACATCGAAGAGGTCTTCATGGACAAGGAGACCGATGAGGCCTTACGTCTTTGTATCATGAACGAGACTGATAGAATGTTCGACGACGGTCGTATGAACGAGTGGAATCTTACCCCTTACGTGGTGTCCGCTCGGCTCTTCCAAGCACTTGTTCTCAGCCTGTTCGCCAACTGTGAACGCTTCGTCACCTTCGGCTACATGCTACTTGTAGTAGACCGCATGATCCTCATCGCGGCACCCATCTCCTACCAAAGCAGAAACGTCAGCCGCAAGCTGGCCTATTTCAATGGGGTCGTCTGCTTTGGAATCCTATTTCTGGTCACTGTGGTCGACATCGTGGACACAATCATACACCCACAGCCGTCAACTTTCCGCCTAGAACTGTCGCTACGCCTCAGTCACGTGTTCTCCGTCATGCCCCACGTGGAGATCGTCCTCTCCATCGTTTTCTGCATCCAGTTCTGGATCTACGTGCGCACGAAAGCGAGCTCCGTTGTTCCTCTGCAGACGCGGCAGGTAGGCTAGCATTGACCAAAACACCGTACCCTTTGTGTCCAGATGAACCAAATCACGTTGGTTCACGTGCTGAGCATCACTGTCTTCTACACGACTCCATACCTGCTGAACGAACTCCAAGTGTCAGACTTTTCCCGCTTTGTCGGTAGCTACCGTACGAATATCTTCGCCATACATGTGTTCATGACTTCCGCTTACACTTTCTACAAAATGTGGACCAGCTAGCCGTCACAAAATTACTAATAAAAAAGCCGATTCTCAACTCCAAATGCCTGCTTGGGTAAAAATGGAGGAATTCGCAAAAACGATCATGAGGAATCAGGCCGATCGTGTCGGGACCATGTGGTCAAGTACTGACTGATTTATTCATTTGTCTTTCCTACTTGCTGTAAATAAAGTATCATCAGAAAGTCTTTGCCGCTTTCTAAAAATCTATGGCATCTCCAACAGATGACAACACACATCGGCTTTATTAAAGGTACTGTAGTCTTGACAAGATACCATCTTCACTTATATTAGGCAATGTACATACATGACCTTCTTATATTTGCTTTTAAAGGGGGAGCTTTGATGAAATATGGAGCGTTTTTAGGTATTTTTTAACATATCCTTGCGCATCTTTCCAACAATTAGAATTTGGCTGAAACTACTGCGCTATGGAACGTTGAACCAAACGTGAACCATCCCAAGATTATCTTCATATACATATAGTCCATGTTCGTCTCAAAATGCGTATAAATTGTTATTTCTATGGTTGGCATATACCTTTCCAGGCGGTTTGTTTGACGCTCTCATTCGACATCATTAGTTCCGTTTCGTTTCGCTTCTCATTTGTCTTTAAAATAGAAAGTCCCGTGGAGAATAACAATGTCAAGGAGACCACGAAACACGGGTTCTCAAGTGGCTTGTTTACGATCTTGCTTCCGTGTGTTCCACCGGCCAGTTAAAACATTATTCAACCGTGAACGATTCAATAACATGATGAAACCATCTGTGCTATTAGATGAACAATGTAAAAATGTCAATCTAAAAGAGTTCAACAGTAAATGTTTTCGTAATCTATCAAGTTGTAATAGCATTCATTTCCGCTCGCATCATGATACTGGGAATGCTGTGGATTGCATCATCACGTTAAATACTATAAATTAACGGAGCTATGCGCGCAAATTGCGCGTTGTCACCGTTTTTCGAGCGTGGATAGTGCGGATTGGTAAAGCGAGTCGCAAAGGGTATAAAAACAGCTCACTACCAAGGGAACACAACAGAGTTACACAAAACAGTCTTTGGTCATAAGGGTAATGTCGGAAATTCGAACGAGAGCACGGTTAGAATTTGTCAGGCTTACAAGCATAATCGCGGGGATTTCTGGCTCTACAGTATCCAATCTAAGTATGTCTGACTGTTATTACACAACTCCATTTTCTGACTTTTTTAAAGCGAGATACATCTGCCGGGGAGAGGCGTTTGACAATCTTATAGATAGGTCACAAATAAGGCACAAATAAGTCGCAGTGTGGACCTGTTCTTACTTTCTGGCTACGCTTTCACAAAACCGCTCCACCTGGATTGTTCATGTTCCAGTTGACTTGGGATTCGAGTGGAATCAATCGGCAATTATGAATAACACCACAAATGGAGTATAAACAAGGCATAATTAAAGCACATTCTGGCGATGTATGGCATAACATGACGAAGCAGGACGGAGATCCTTTGCAAGGTCACTCTTTGCGTCATCACTATTCTCAGAACATTGTTAGTTAATCTATGTAGTCCACCCAAGAAGAATAACAAGTAATTTATGTTTTGCTCAAAGCGTTCCCTTCGTCTGAGCCCGCAAGGAACGCCCGATTGAATCACATTCGAATGACTATTGTCGATTGACCGTAAAGATAAGAGAGAACGTTTCGCTTTCGCTCGCGGAGTATGTATTTTGTGCACAGGTCATTAGCGCCGTGGGTTGGTCACACAAAAGAAGAGGGAACGAGATATGGCGGCCAGACGCTCTAGGTGCGATTCTTGACATGATGTTTTCCCCCGCTCTGTGCCTTCTGCTGCTGGCCGGAGCCTCTCAGGCACTGAAGGTGCTTGTGAATAATCCGAAGCTGACGCACTCGCATGTGGAGTTCCAGGCGGCCATCGCTGATATTCTTGCAGACGCCGGACACACTGTGGTAGGTCAACTGAGGGAGGGGTACGGTAGAAAGTGCGGTAAAAGATGATTATGCTTGTTGTTCCTCCCGATTTGAAGCGGTATTTGATCTACCCACCAAATGCCGGTTACGATAGACCTACTTTGCTTTTAAACTGTTCCTACAGTTTTCGGGTGACATTTAATGAGTGGTCACTCCCTTAAACCTCCGGTTCTGGCTCTGTTTTTACAAAACCCAGAGAAAATTTCCGTTTAACAGAAGTTAAAGACCATAAATCCGTTCAGCACCTCTTCGTCCCGGTCTATGACCCAGAATGCCGCACGAAAGGAGCGTCAAAGGCAGCCAGGATCTTCGAAGTGGAAGCGGGCGGTCGTCTGCCCTTCTCCGACGTTTCATTCATCAACGACCCATTCAACCGGGCGAAGAACAGAGAGACCTTCTCCATGCTGGGGGACACGACGCTGAAGTTCCAACAGTCAGCTAATCTGCTATGCGACGGTAAGCTGCACTTTGACCTTTGTAACGGATAGATGGGCTAATTATGGGTGCAATAGAAAGAAACCGATATCAGCCGTTCTTATCAGAACCATATCAATTGACTGTTAATCTGGGCCTGCGGTTTTGCTGTAGTGGCGGTGTCGAATCGATGACGCTAAATGGTGCTATTTCTGCAGATCCCATTCTAGTGACGCCCTTAGAGTGCATGACAGCGTAAACTACAGTGCATGCGAAAGTGCGTGGGGGCTGAGTGCGCGGAGTCCTCGGAGTTCAGGACACCCTTTAACGTCTCACATGATCTGCACAGTACCCAATGAACTCTTTCAGCCATTTTGGCCAACGATTCCCTCCTCGAAGATCTCAGGAAAGAGAAGTACGATGTGGTGGTCACCGAGTTTTATGAGTTCTGCATGTTGTCCATCTTCCACGCTGTCGGTGTCCGAGTTAAAATCATCTCCTCCGCCGTGCCCATGACCGAATATCTCGTTCAATTCTATGGGATACCGGTGCCCAGGAGCTACGCAACTAGTAAGTTTAACATAAAAACCTTCTCTAAGGTTGGCTGCAGGCACCCTTCTATCCTTTGCAAACGCACCGAAACTGACCTACACGCAGAAGGTGGAGAACCTTCTCTGGACGGCTGTCGACGGGTACATCATGAATGGAATGGTCGCGCAAATGGTAAAGAACATGGTTTAAAATTCATTGAGTCATGGGACTGCCGTAACAAAATCCGTTCCCATTTTCATAACTTTTCTTCAGAACGCAAAGATGCGAAGGAAGTTCGGACCCGAGTTTCCAGATTCCAAGGAGATTGTGCAGAACACTAGTCTTGCGCTAATTAACGTACTTGACGTCATTGACTTGGCCAAGCCAACCACCAGCAAAGTTGTCAATGTGGGTGGCATCTCTCGAAAGAAGGCGAAGAGCACGATGGAACCAGTAATTTGAAATTCAGATGCCATTTAGGAAGGCATTCCATTGTTTAGGAGATAGAGCGCATCTTCCAAAAGGCGCAGAAGGGCGTCGTCCTCTTCTCGTTTGGCTCCATCGCCGACCCGAACAAGATGGACCCCTCTGCTAGGGTCGCTTTCATGAACGCATTCACGAGATTCCCAGAATATGAGTTTATCTGGAAGTTCGACCCGAAAGACACCAACGAGTCGAAGAAGAGCGACAACGTTCACTTCGTTAAGTGGATGGACCAGAACACGATCTTGGGTAGGTTAAGCTCCAAGGAGCAGCGGTGATACGAACTGGAGAAAGCGAAAAAGTGGGTGATACCTGAACATCGCTTTGATCTTGGGTGAAGTAATTTGGGAGTATTTTAGCATTCCTCTGGCGCTTTGGGCAGTGCTATGGATTGGCGCGTTAAAATGGAGGGTTCAAATCATCACCATCAGTGATTGAAATGATCCAAGAATAAACGACTTCATTCCAGGCCAACCAAAACTACGTGCCTTCATCACACACTGTGGCCTGAACAGCGTCATCGAGAGCGCCTTCGCTGGAAAGCCGATGGTGGCGGTGCCACTCTTCGCCGACCAGAACTACAACGCCGCTATGGTGGTCCAACACCGCGTCGGAGTCTTCCTTGAGGTCGAGGATGTCGACGAGGCCCAGGTGGTAGCCGCGCTGAGCAGAGTCCTACTTGAGGACGACCTTTACCAGAACGCTCAGCGACTAAGAAGAAAGCTCGTTGGCCACCCGACCGACCCGCGGGAGTCGGTCAAGAAGTGGGTGGAGTACGCCGCCGAGTTTGACGACCTTCATGAGGACCTGAATCTCGAAGCCGTTCATATGGGCTTCTTCAGCTACTTCTGTCTGGACGTGATCATCCCTGTAGCGGCGGCGGTGGCCGTAATCGCTTTCGTCGGGGTGAGGATCGCGATCTTTGCCTCGCATCTAGCATTAGAGCGTCTGAGGACGAAGAGGAAGACAGAATGAAAGAATACGGGTTTCAATGTTGTAAATTTATAAATAAGAAGCACAGAATAACAAAAAAATTGACCTTGTTCGGGGGCATTGGGCTTATGATATGTTCTGATCGAGTAGATATGGCATAAGTACGTTTTCCAGAGGCTTTCCGTGGTTCCTAGTGAGCTCCTAATGTCGGTATTTTGCACGTCTTGACAAACAAGGTCACCTTCGCCTTCTTGTACAGTTTGTATAGAGTGAATGCCGACACCAGAAAAACATGCAGACTGAAGAAGATGCGTTGGGTCTTCGAGTAGCTCAGGCTCATAGCTTCCATCCAGTCGCTGACGACATAATCGGTCAGCATACGGTCCATGTACTCAACCACATTTGGGACGATACAGAAAAGCGTAAGCGAGACCGTTTGGAGGAGCGTGATTTGGTTGACCTGAAACGGATCTATGATGTTATCAAGAACGGGACAGCTTGAGTATATGGGGGTATAGCTCAGGGGTAGAGCGCTCGCTTAGCATGCGAGAGGGCTGGGGTTCGATTCCCCATACCTCCAGAAGCTTTTTTCAACCATATGGATGTAAAATTATGCTTTGTTTTGGAATTTACAGCCCATTCCTTCATGCAGCTTTAAGTGGAGTGCGTTTAACTGGCCTACCGCACAGTTCTGCTGCTGCGTCGCCAAGTTCTGGTTCTTCGAGTGCTTTTTGTACATCAGCCAAAAAGTGAGATGCAAGCAGATCTCCAAGACGAAGACTCCACTGTAGACGCGCATCATGTAGTAGGAGGTCGAGTAGTGGGTCATCACCTGTCCCATCTCGACAAGTACCACAAACCCTATGTGGGCCAAGAAGAAGGTCGTCATGACCAAGGCCAGCTTCAAGCTGACTTTCCACTGCTTGTAGCGGCCGGGGAAGACGAGGACGAAGACGCGGTCGGCAGCCAAGAGCACGGCGCTTAAGTAGACCGCAGGCCGAGCCACGTTCATGTAGATGAAGGTGGCGCGGAGACTCAGAATGACCAGCCTATATGTGACAGTCCAGTATTCCCACACAAAGTCCGTCGCCAGAGAGAAGAGGTTCACCACGGAGTAGAGAAGACAAGAGCCGATGTGGGTGAAGAGCATGCCGACGCGAGGAGCCGATCGGGGAGCGCGGAAGTAGAGAGCGAGGGAAGCCGACGCGGCCAGCATGGACAGCAAGGAGATGAACGCCGCGATGGCCTCATCGAGGAGACGGAATCTCATGAGCGGCTCTCCTCAAAAGAGCAGATAAAGGTGGCTGACTTGCTCCGGGCAGGATGTGTTTCGCGTTGTTAATTGCGATAATCGCAGGAAGTGTGTGACCGGAAGTCTCCCTGCGTCACTTGGAGTTTTTTATGGAAGCAAAACTCTTCAGGAATTCAGGAAACTCAAAGCAGGTTGGAGCATTGCTGAGAATTTCTAAGGTTAGCACCGTAAAAAGGCGTAACAATTAGTGGCACTTACCTGTCTGTGGTATTACCGTACCCCCAGCTATCACATGCTTCCTTCCAATGTTGGACATCTCGACAAGTGCTCAACACTTTGGAGCGCTCATGTGAAAGAAAATCATGGTTAAGTTATCCAATTTTTCGACATTTAAAAATTAAAACATAGTTCGGGGGGATAGCAGCTAAAAGTTGTCAATTATGAACGAGACCTATCAAATGCACCCACTCCCAAAAATAAAAAATTGGCCAACTTGCGAACATTCCTTGTAAGATAAACACCTTGTAAGATAAACACACAAACATTGGCCAAAAAGACATATCAAGTCGTTACACTCACCTGCCCTTGTTACTACCGTACCCTAACTACCGCATGCCTCCCTCCAAGGTGTTGTTGCGCTCTGCTCTACGCTTCTCGAAATGCAACAATCCATCAAACACTGTTACAAATAAACAATTACAGTATGAATCTTTGTCATCACATAAATTAGATACAATAATCCGTTAATCCGCTTGTAAGTGTCCCAGCTTCATACGGTGAACGCATTCGGTTGCTTGCCATTCCAGGCACCAGTGGCTGCCATCATGGCGTCTCTATCGGCCCTAAACGAATGGCAGGTAAAGCTTTCCATTTTTCACCTTACTTCTTTCCGAGCGCTATGAATGCGTAGATCACGCCTGAGGCAAATATAGATCCGCCGCCCAAGATGGTGTTGAGTTCCGGACAAACGATGATTGGAATAGTACCCATACTGAAACATAGCACAGGGGATGAAGAGGCCCTGTAGGGAACAGCTACTTACACACAGTACAACAGGGCTTTGTGCCAGAAGGCACGCGTCTCGGAGAAGTTGGCGATCTTTTCGATGAAGTCGACGAACTTGCAGCAGAAGGGCGCCTCGAGAGCGATTATAAAGAAGCCAAACACTCTGAAATTATCCTTGTTTTAAGCACTTGTCACAGGAACTTACAGCTGCAGAATGACTGCGATCATGCATGTTGGCGAGAATGTTAGAAATCCAAGTACGGCGAAGAACATGGCGACGAAACCACCGAAGATGCCGGCGGCCTTGGCAAAAAAGCGTGTCCACCAGGAAAATACGTCGCTGGAATCGTTCTCTTGCAACATCTCAGGTTGGGTTGCGTCCGACGCCGCCGCACCCATGGCTGGAAGCTCTGAAAATGAAACTTCCACGAAGTAGACGGACAACAGTGGAGAGACATCGAAGAACGAACTGTCTATTTCAAAGGTACTCCCTTGCTGAACTCTTTTGGTGTTGTCCATTGATGTCCCTTGGTGATCTAACAGTCCCTGACATGAATCGCCTGAATTGTGAATCGTGGACTGCTTTGACTCCTCTCAATGTTTACACTCATGGTCCATGCCGTCGAAGAACCCACAAAAAGCACATCTCCTAGGAAAATCTCTCCAGTGGTTCTCAAAGTGATACACCTGCTGACCTCTTTGCAACACTTTAATAAGAAACATCGAGATCACTCATTTTGAGAGGCCAATAACATTTTGGCACAGTGTATGTCACCATCACGGGTGCTATATGCATGATTTTGGTTCGCACAGCTCAATAGCCCGTGACTTCTTCGTTGAAGATGTGAAAGACGACGGGAGGTGCCTTCTCTTGCATGGCCTTTAGGTCCCGTTTGATCTTTCTTTTCCACATGCTATAGCCGAGACTCGCTCCGACGAACGCCGATCCCGTTGACAGCAGTATGCAAATTACCAAAGTCGATAAATGACGGTGACCCTGAAGTGAAGTCTAAATTTTTACTTCCACGCCAAGAATGTCACTTTTTTCTGCGTCCATTCAGGGCCAGTCAATTTCTTCACGAGCCACGCACAGTACTGTCCTTGGTCGTTCCAAAGATCTTTCTCTGGAGGGTCGAAGCCGAGTGAAGTGTTGCGACACAGTTCAAATGCTAGATCTTCTGTAAAGGATTGTACAAACGTCGTTAAACTCTGACTCACCGGTGGGTTCTTTCAATTCGGGGAAGAAATAACAACCCCCAGTCCCCTTATAAGCCAAGCTCGCCATGACCTTGGGACTAGCCAGCTCTGTGATCCGCTCCGCCATCTTATGCCAGCTGCAGTTGTATTCCGCGTACATGAGACTTAACAGAGCGTTTGGCATCTGTATGTATCTGTGGTAGAAGACAGTTTTTTGAATGAGTTTTCGGAACTCAAAGTATGTGTGATGTCGGCTGATGTAGGAAATGCCCTCGGGTTCTTCTTGTACATCAGTCTTCTAAATTAGGCTACATAAATGGAAACATTTTGAGCGCAGATATTATCGACAGTAAGCTTACATTCAAGGCTGGACATTCCGGAGCACCTTCCGTATAGTGAATGAATGCCATGTTTGGATGAAGTAGCTCTCTATGAATCATATCAGCCTTGGCGTTATTCCCCACTTTTCGGGCTTCGTACATGGTTTTCGCCAATGGAACAGAATTTTTGATTGTATTCACCAAGGTATCCGTGTGGCTCTGGCGCCAGAGAGGCTCGAGCAAACAATGGTCACGGTCTGGGAAGCGATAGGTACGGTAATCATAAATAGCCACGCGGTAGGACCTACATTGATAAGGTGCACAGCAGGTGTAATCAATGGCGAAGTAGTGACCGAATCCACAGCTTTCTTGAAATGAGTGCTTCTCGGGGGGCTGAAATGATTGTTTGTCCCAGTGCAGCAGTGCGGCTCACCTGACCACACTCTTCGGTGGCTTCTTTCAGTAAGGCTGCTTCTTTCACGCATTGTTTTGTCACGTTGCAGTTACTACTGTGGCCAGAGAAGGCGAAGATGCGGTCAGTCCAGCATTGGCCCGGAGCTGGCACAATGGCTGTCGATGACAGGGAGGATAAAAGAAGGATAAAAGTGGCTGCTGTCAGGTGGGACACCGTTTCTGTCATGCCGAGTACGACAGGGAAACAAGACCGAATTATGAAGGGTGGCAAGAACGGATTTGAGCAGCGGAGAGCGACTGGTCCTTAGCGGACATCTGTAAGATTGGGTCAGGGTCACACTTGGGTCAGAAGAAGAGTCGACATCAGGATATCATCGTCTGCCCCAGTTTTCGATTCCTTCATGCATTATGCCGTTATTGCTAGGGATACTGATGAATTGAGGCGCTGCGAACATAGCTTTCTTCTTTGATTGGGCCAGGGTTCAAGGCTTATTTTCCATGCTCAATTTGTCAAACTGTGCATAGACGAAAGAAAAGGTGATTTCTTCTATTGACTCTTCTATATTCTTGAGTTCCTCTAAGTATTACATATCATTGTTGTTTTACTACTGATCATACTATTCGGTTGTTGCGTATGAGATGAGACATTATTTCTCTATCATAGCTCATGGTCTCTTCTCCCTAAAGGTTGCCTCTCGTTTTTGTGCATAATGGTACATTTTGAACTGTGTTGTTCCCCTGTCGGCCAAAATTTCATTGTGTAGCAAATTAAAGCTTACGCCAACCACAAACAACACTACACGGTGCGCATTTAATGGGCACTTGGAATCACTTGAACATTCCACGGATATTGAAGACGTGAAGGGCGACAGTGGACCACTTCTCGTGTGGTCTTCTCTTCCCGAGAATAAAGCCGGCAACCGTAGCCACCAACGTTACTCCCGTTATTAGTATTATGTAAACTGGCAAAGTAATCGTAAAGTGATGATCATTCTGAAGGGAAATTATCATTCTTGGCTGGCACAATAACGCTACCTCTTCCTCTATCCATTCAGGGTCAGTCAGCTTTTCAACGAGCCATTTACAGTAGTTCTCTGTAGCGTTTTCGTCCTTCCAAAAGTCTTTCTCAGTGGGGGCCAAACCCCGCGACGTGTTGCGATTTAACTCGAATGTGAACGCCTCTACAAGGCACGTTACAGCAGTCACCACACGTCGACTCACCGGTTTGCTCGTCAAGTTCGGGGAACAACGAGCAACCATCACCAGATGAATAGATCTTGTTGGCCAAAACATGGGGATTGGACATTTCTAGGTCATCCATGACCTTTGTACAATTATAGCCCGATTCCAAAAGTGTGATCACAGATTTTGGAATCGTGTAAGTTCTATGAAGATATATATTGCTTTCTATAGTGGTTTTGAAGTTCGAGAATGTGCGGCGTCGACTAACATGAGAAATGTTTCTCCGAAAATACGTGCTCTAAACAGAGGTAACTGCTGAGTGAGAAAATGTATATTGATGAAACACTTACGTTTCCGCACGCAGTAGTATCATCTGCGCGTTCTTGAGTGACTACTCTTGGATGGGCGATATATTGCAGGGGTGGAATAATTTGCTCTTCTTTAATCATATCAGCCATATCGTCATCCCCCTTTTTTCGGGCATCGTGCATGGTTTTTGCCAACCGCGCCGATTTCTTCATCGCTTTAAGCAACGTGTCCGTGTGGCTTTGGCGCCAATGATACGTTGGAAGCATGTAAAGAAACACAAACAAACAGTTGTCACGGTCTGTAAAGGGATATAAGTTATGCTAGTTTAGATAAGGGGCTACCTTTATAAGGTGCGCAGCAAGTGTAATCAATCCCAAAGAATTGGTCATCTCCGCAGCTTTCCCGGAAGGTGTGCTTTTGAGGAGGCTGAAAATGATCATTGTTCCCTACAACGGTGCTTCGTTCTGGTACTTACCTGACCACACACTTCGGTTGCAAATTCCAATAAAACTGTTTGATTAACACATCGTTTTCTCACGTTGCAGTAAACATTAGAAAAATCTTCGACCCTGTCGAAGGCAAAGATACGATCATTCCAGCATTGGTCAGGAGCTGGCACAGTCGCGGGTGAACAGTGGAATGATAGAAGGAGGATAAGGCCGGCTGCTATTAGGTGGGACACCCCTACCATGCCGAGGACGTGAGGAGAAGAAGACCGAACACAGAGCAGAATGGAGGGAAAGCAGCTGCGAAGAGAAGGTCTGTTGCTTTCTACCACAAATCTTTCAGATTAATCATGCAGAGATCAACGGAGATATAAGTATGACCTTGGCACTTTTTTCCTTCAGTTGTCTCTCTCAGCCAGGGACTTAGGACAAGTTCGCCTTTCTGATGGCCAAAATGATCTGAAGTGCTTTGGTCCAGTAAGAATGAAGAGCTCGAGTCTAGGTTGCTGAATACGTTGAGTGGCGAAAAGGGGAAGCATTAAAAACAGCACATGCTGTTTGAGTTATTGTCGTCGTCGCTGAAGAAAACATGTTAATATTAGTAGTCAACTTAAGGAACCGTCTTGTAATAAATTCTACTCAGTTCTACATTTACTCTGGCTTTCCTGTTTCTGATCGCTGACGTCTGTGGTCGTTAAATACTGTTTTGCCTACATGGATCAGAGTTATTTCTTTTTCGGAAGGTTCACAGATGGTTTCGAAAGGTACTCAACGCCGGGACAACTTGCGAATTACCCAAACGTTTTCGTATGTTAAAAACATGCAACGTTTTAAAGTTTATTAAACTGTGGTCCATTTATTAATCACTCAATAGTAAAGTACCCCATAGGGTACTTTTTCCGAATTTTTTGACAGTGTTATTTGGACATGTCTAGGTGTGTACATAATTACCGTGAAGTCTGTTTCTGCCCGTTTCCGCAAACGAATTTTTTAAGGAATTTTTTTTACCCTAACTATACCGTAACTGCCTATATTGGAACCCCCAGGAAACTGACACTTCTTGATCACAGCGTAGCGTTCTAGATGCCATTCAATAGAGCTCGATCTAGCTGATTTTCCGCTGCCAAGAAATCCCGATTCAGGCAATCCGCGCGGGAGTTCAGAGAGCTTGGTTAAAGTGGTATTGAAATGGACCTAAATTTGTATTTTCGTGGACCTTTGTCTTTTTTTCGCTCTCGCTCCAGTGTGTAAAGCTGGGGAAAGGGTTCCAATCGTGACGGGACCCTATACAATAGTGGTGGGACCCTATGAGAAATAGGATAAGCGAAAAAAATTCTGCCCCCGGGCACCTCATCAGGGCTTTAGGTCAACCTCGGTCGAAAATTTCAAAGTAGGCTCCGGTGACCAAACGATGATGCAAACGATAGCTCTCGTCACGCTGGGTAAGAAGCAGTCGAAATAGCCGCGATCGGACCAATACAGAGTAGATATCCTATATATATTGTTCTTGGCGTTTTAAGTCTTGTTTCTGTAGGGTCTAGCCTTTCCAATGCAGTCCGATCGCGGCTATTTTGACTGCGTCTTACTCAGCTCGACGAGTACTATCGATTGCACTATCGTTTGGTCACCGGAGCCTACTTTGAAATTTTCGACCTAGGTTGACCTAAAGCCCTGATGAGGTGCCCGGGGGCAGAATTTTTTTCGCTTATCCTATTTCTCATAGGGTCCCACCACTATTGTATAGGGTCCCGTCACGATTGGAACCCATTCCCCAGCTTTACACACTGGAGCGAGGGCGAAAAAAAGACAAAGGTCCACGAAAATACAAATTTAGGTCCATTTCAATACCACTTTAACCAAGCTCTCTGAACTCCCGCGCGGATTGCCTGAATCGGGATTTCTTGGCAGCGGAAAATCAGCTAGATCGAGCTCTATTGAATGGCATCTAGAACGCTACGCTGTGATCAAGAAGTGTCAGTTTCCTGGGGGTTCCAATATAGGCAGTTACGGTATAGTTAGGGTAAAAAAAATTCCTTAAAAAATTCGTTTGCGGAAACGGGCAGAAACAGACTTCACGGTAATTATGTACACACCTAGACATGTCCAAATAACACTGTCAAAAAATTCGGAAAAAGTACCCTATGGGGTACTTTACTATTCAGAGTGAATGGAACATTTCACGAAGGCACCGCTGAGTCTTGTTCGCTGTATATGTGGTGCACAAGAGTGGACCCCTTTTGTTCTGTGTCGGAGTCCTCCTGGGTGCTTCTTTTGCCGAGAGTGAAACCGAAAGCCACGCCCATAAAGACTGATCCTGTCAAGAAGAGGAGAAGCAGAACCCAAGAAGCCGTAACATTGTCGTAATCCTGACGTCCCTGAAGTCAACAGTTTAGCCCTGCGAGTGAGACATCAAGCGTACCTCTTCTTCCATCCATTCTGGATCAGTCACTTTCTCCAGTAGCCACTCACAGTATTTTTCTGTAGCATTTTCGCTCTTCCAAAAGTCCTTCTCCGGAGGGTCGAAACCGTGCGACGTGTTGTGATGCAATTCCAATGCAAACGCCTCTGCAAAGCACTTTAGATCCTTGTATCACACGGACTCACCAGCTGGTTCTTCAAGTTCGGGGAAGAAATAACAGCCCTTAGGCATCTTCTTGGCCTCGGCGATGGGATTAACCCTTTTTAGATCATTCGTTATATTCTGTGTACACTTATACTCCGTTTCAATAAATCTTAACACAGCGTATTCTAGGCTAAGTCGACCCGTAACGACTGAGCTTCGCATGAGATTTCTGAAGTGAAAGTATGTTTGGTGTCGACTGACGTAAGAACTGAATAAGATCAATCCGTTCACCTCCTTCTAAACAAGGTAAGACTACACTTACGTCTGAGCATGGAACACTTACGTTTGTGCATGCAGTGTTGTCCGTGTAACGGTAAACGAACGAGCTTGGCAAAAAAACCGCTTGCTTCTTACCAGTGGCGTTATTCCCAGCTTTTTTGGCTTCTTGTATCTCTTTCCCCACATGCGCACTCATTTTCAACGTAGTCAACAACGTATCTGTGTGGCCTTTCTGCCAGAGATGCCAGTTCAAGCAGTGGTCATGATCTGGGATGAGACTAACTAAGTAGAGAGGACAAGTCCACGAAGGCCTACATTTATAAGGTGCGCAGCAGGTGTAATCAATCGCGAAGTAGTGCCCGAATCCACAGCTTTCTCGGAAGGTGTGATTATGAGGCGGCTGAAAAGCTGTTGATCCTTAGAGCGAGTGGATAATCACTGTGACTCACCTGACCACACTCTCTGGTGGCTGCGCTCAATAAAAACGTTTCATTGACGCATTTTTTTGTTACTTCACAATTCCAAATGTGGCCGCCGTCGGAGTGGGCAAAGATACGGTCATTCCAGCATTGGTCAGCAGCTGGCACAATCGCGGGTGAAGTGTGGAATGATAGAAGGAGGATAAGGCTTGCTGTTATCAGGTGGGACACCCCTACCATGCCGAGGACGTGAGGAGAAGAAGACCGAACACAGAGCAGAATGGAGGGAAAGCAGCTGCGAAGAGAGGGTCTGTTGCTCTCTACCACAAATCTATCAGATTGATCATGCTGAGATCAACGGAGATATAGCATATGACCGCGCGTCTTGGCACGTGTCCTTCAATCGTCTCTGTCCGCCCTGCGCTTAGAACAATTTTATCGCTGTCTGAAAATTTGGGTCCAATGAAAATGCGTTTTTATATTCGTCTCCACAACTATGACGAGTTTTCGGCACGAAGGAACGTGTTGCTGGAAACTGTCCTTCAGTTTCTATGCCTCTTACGGTATCATACTGCTCTTGTCGTTTGTCACCGATATTTGGAGTGACTTCGAGTGCTATTGGACGGCGTGCTTCCTTTTATCTAAAGGCCGGGCCATACTCCGCTTTACAGACGCGCGCGCGTCTTTTTTTGTATTGCGACCACACGCAGCGTCCATACAAAGAAAGACGCACGCGCGTCAAAGACACTGGAGTATGGCCCGGCCTTAAAGGTTTGTCTTGTTTCATCGGCCCAATCTCCCTGTGTCTAATCAGTGGCGCAAACGATAATTGACTATTAGCTTGGAGCAGTGATGCCGACTCGATGGAAACATCCTATCGAGTCGAGTATCGAGTTGACTTTACTCGGGTCGTAACCCAAGTCGGGACTCGACTCGTGACTCGATCGGCATTATACGGTTATTTTCGCCTTTCGGCCGGTACTGCTGCATTGAGGTACTTCCTCCAGAAGTTCGTCTTGTTTCAATAGTTCAATCTCCCTGTGTGCGTGTGGCGCAAACAATAACTGAATATTGGTGTTTGGGTAATGTTTTTTTTATCATTGGAACGGACAATAATCGAAACAAAAAGATTTTTTTACAGCAATTAAAAGCTTGTTTTACATACAATTTTTGGCCACGTGGAATCACTTGAACATTCCGCGGATATTAAAGACGTGGTAGGCGACAGTGGACCACTTCTCGTGAGGTCGTCTCTTCCCAAGAATAAAGCCGGCAACCGTAGCCACTAACGTTGATCCCGCTATGATTAGCGTGCAAGTTAGGAAAGTACTCATCAAGTGATGGCTAGTCTGAAGAGAAATTATCATTCTGAGCTGAGATACTGCCTAACGTTACCTCTTCTTTCATCCATTCAGGGTCAGTCAGCTTTTCAACGAGCCATTCACAGTAGTTCTCTGATGCGTTTTCGTCCTTCCAAAAGTCCTTCTCAATGGGGGCCAAACCCCGCGACATGTTGCGATGTAACTCAAAAGCGAACGCCTCTACAAGGTACTTCAGAGCCGTCACCACACGTCGACTCACCGGTTTGTTCGTCAAGTTCGGGGAAGAACGAGCAACCACCAGAATGGGAATAGCTCCTGTTGGCCAAGAAATAGGGATTTAAGTTCATCCGTTCATCCGCGATTGTGCAATTATACTTCGATTCCAAAAGTGCTGTCACAGTTGTTGGAAACGTGTAAATTCTATCAAGATATACTCTGCCTTTTATCTTCCTTCTGAAGTCGAAGAATGTGCGGCTTCGACTAACATAAGAAACGTTTGTCCAAACTACCGTATTGTACGTGTCCTAAACAAAGATAACTGACTCAGAAAACGCCCTTCGAATTAACGAAACACCTACGTTACTGCATCCAGTAATATCTCCCGTAGGCTGTTCGTCCAATTCATTTGGAACGGCGATATATTCCAGGGCTGGAATAAACTGCTCTTCTTTAATCATATCAGCCATATCGTCATCCCCCATTTCTCGGGCGTCGTGCATGGTTTTCGCCAACCGCGCCGATTTCTTCATCGCTTTAAGTAACGTGTCCGTGTAGCTCTGGGGCCAGCTACTCCAATGGACCTGCACACAGCTGTCACGGTCTGTAAAGGGATAAAAGTTATGCAAGTGTAGAGAAGAACCTACATTTGGAGAGTGCGCAACAGGTGTAATCGATCCCAAAGTATTGGCCATCTCCACAGCTTTCCAGGAAGGTGTGCTCTGCAGGCGGCTTAACATGATTGTTTATCTCTGCAGCAAGTGGTACATTCTGATACTTACCTGACCACACTCTTCGGTGGCTGCATTCAATAGAAACGTTTCATTCACACATTCTTTTGTCACGTTACAGGAAATCAGAGGAAAAACGCCTTCCCCAGAGAAGGCAAAGATACGATCAGTCCAGCACTGGTCCGGAGCTGGGACGATGGTTGCCATCGAAATGCAAAATAAAAGGAGGGTAAAAACCGTTGTTCTCAGATGGGTCACCATTGAAGCCATACCCAGGACTACAGAGGGAAGACCGAACGCAGAACAGAATGGCGGGAAAGGCCGCGAAGAGAGGGTCTGCCGTTCTTTACCTGAAATCTATCAGATCAGCGCCACTATAGGTCAACGGAGATATGAGTGACCGCGCACCTCAGCTCTCCTTTTCTTTACTTGTCTCTCTCCGCCCGGCGCATGGCCGAATGAGTTGCATGGAGTCTTTGATAACAGTAAAAAGAAGAGGCTGAGTGGTTCTGTAAAATAAAAACATCGTCAACTCTCCTAAGTTTATGGACGACAGAAGGGACCGCCTCTTGGGAAACTCTCCTCCAGCTCTCATCATGCATTGCAAGATCTTTGTCCCCTGAGAATTCAAAGATACGATGGCTGTAGATGACCGGAAGTACAAAGCAAAAATAATCCAGGCTGAAGGCCATTTCTAGTAACCTCCTCTCTTCCTCCTCTCTCTCCATGTACCGTGTCTACTTATCCTGGGATGGGATAATCTGGGGATATACACATTTAATCGCTCCTATTTTTAATGAAATGTATCTGTAACTTATAGTATTGTCTGTGTATAAATAAATAAACGTGTGCAATAAAATGGTTCTATTTATTATTGTTCACGTCCACCGAAAAAAGCCGGAAAACCGGAACCGGAACCGGTTGCATCCCTAGTCCTTACCACAAATCTATCAGATTGGTCAACGGAGATATGAGCATATGTGGCACTCGCTTCATGCAATTGCATCTCCGTCATTACCTTCAATGCCTTGCGAACATACAACGTTTTAAAGTTTATTAAATTGAGCAATATATTTAATACATAACGAGCTGGCCACTCGGAGTCAATTGAACATTTCACGGAGACAACGCAGAGTCGTAAATGTGGTGCACGAGAGGGGACGACTTTTTTTCCGTATCAGTGTCTTTTTGGGTGCTTCTTCTGCCGAAAGTGAAGCCAAAAGCCGTACCAATCGACACTGATCCTGTCAGGAAGAGCAAGAACAGAACCCAAGCCAGCAGGCCATAACTGTTGTCCTAAAGTAAAGCCAATAGTTTAGCCCTGCGAGTGAGACGTGAACTCTACCTCATCTTCCATCCATTCTGGATCAGTCACTTTCTCCAGTAGCCACTCACAGTATTTCTCTGTAGCATTTTCGCTCTTCCAAAAGTCCTTCTCCGGAGGGTCGAAACCGTGCGACGTGTTGTGATGCAATTCCAATGCAAACGCCTCTGCAAAACACTTCAGATCCGCCGTTACACACTGACTCACTGGCTGGTTCTTCAAGTTCGGGGAAGAAATAACAGCCCTTAGGCGTCTTCTTGGCCATGACAATGGGATTAACCCTTTCTAGGTAACTCGTCACATTCTGTGTACATTTGTAGTCCGATTCCATGAACTTTAACACGGCGTATTCCAGCATAAGTCGAGCACTGAAGATTTTGGCTCGCGTAGTATGTCTGACGCTAAAATATGTTTGGTGTCGACTGACGTAAGGAGTGCGTTTCCACATTTTCGTGTTCTGAAAAGCTGACGTGATTCAAAGTATGTCTACAGGAAAAAAACACTTACGGCTGAGCATCCAGGCTGGTCCGAAAAATAGTGTAAATAGTTAAAAAATAACGTGGTTGGCTGAATTTGCTTCTTATCATTAATACCAGCCGTGGCGTTATTCCCAGTGTTTTTAGCTTCTTGCATCTCTTTCGCCGCACGCGCACTCGTTTTCAACGTTGACTGTAACATATCTGCGTGGCCCTTCCGCCAGAGACGCATTCCCAAGCAGTGGTCATGATCTGGGATGAGATTATGTTAAGTATGCGCACATTAGAACCTACATTGATACGGTGCGCAGCAGGTGTAATCAATCGCGAAGTAATGGCGCAGTCCACAGCTTTCACGAAACGTGTGGTTCTTAGGCTTCTGAAAATAGTCGTTTACCCCAATATGTAGGTTGCTGTAACTAACCTGCCCACACTCGTCGGTGGCCGACTTCAATAGAAACGTTTCATTGACGCATCGTCTTGTTACGTTACACTCCTCAAAAGAAGAGTTATCGGAGTAGGCATAGATACGGTCGTTCCAGCATTCTCCTGGAGATGGCACGATCGCTGATGACGAGAGGAAGAATAAAACGAGGATAAAAGTGGCTGCTGTCAGGTGGGACACCTTTGCTGCCATGCCGAGGAAGAAGACTGAACACACGGCAGAATGGCGGGAAGGAAGTTGAGAGGAGAGGGCCTGCTGTTCTTTACCGAAAATCTATCACATGAGGTCGACGTTACGCTTAGGTCAAGTTAGATAACGGATACCATCGCGCCCCTCGCCTCTCTTTTCCTCCAATCGACTCTCTCCGTCCGCCGCTCAAGACAATTTCCTCACTGCCTTTCTTGCACTGTAGATTGGAACCGACAACGGGTCTAGGACGCTTCTTCACAGGATACTTCATTACCGGACAGTTCATCACGGGATAGTTCATCATATGGACACTTTTTCATCACAAGTTCGTGCAAGACACCTAAACTGAAACCGAGACGCCCCCGGTTACTTGACCAAAAGACATCTGACCGAACGGACGTTTGACCAAAAACCGTTTGATCAACCTTGATGAACTGTCCGGTGATGAAGTGTCCGGATCCCACCGAAAACGTTTATAAGATTCTTTATACAATGAGATGTGTATTACACGTCATTATTAGCGACTGGGAATCACTTGAACATTCAACGGACATTAAAGAGATGATAGACGACACTGGACCACTTCTCGTGAGGTCGTTTCTTCCCAAGAATATAGCCCCCAACTGCCGCCACAAACACTGCCCCAATATAATGATAATCAATAGCACTCACCTGGCCACACTCTTCGGTGGCTTCTTTCAACAGAACGGATTCATTTACACATCGTTTTGTCGCTCTGCAGATATTGAGAGAACCGGAATAGGCGAAGATCCGGTCAGTCCAGCATTGGTCCGGAGCTGGCACGATGGCTGTCGATGAGAGGAAGGATAAAACGAAGATAAAGACTGTTGTTAGGTAAGACGCCCTAGATCTCATGCCGATGATGACAATGAAGCAAACTTAGTGGCGAGTGGGATGGCGGGAAGAAGTTGAGAGCAGCGGAGAGCTAATGTTCCATAGCGAACATCTGTGAGAATGGGTCAGGGTCATGCTTGTGCCAAAGAGCAGATCAGTAGTGCAGTGTTGTCCTCTCTCTTTCTCCTGCGCTCTGGGCCGTTGGATCCATCGTTGCGTGTTCACATCAACTCTCTGCCTTATAAGCCTTCTTGCAATGTTTTTTTGTGACGAATGGTGAACGGAAGGATTGATAGCGATTTTCTACACCCTCATAAAAAATGAAGAGAAATTGTATTTACAAAAGTATGTCCACCAAAGCAAGACAAAATACTATCACTGGCGGACTCTGGAGCTGGACAAGGTGGACTTCTTACTAGATACAAGCGTCACTCTGGAGCTCTGGCTCAGCTTGAATAGTGTAAAGGCGGCAGTGAGAAGTTCGTGGATCGCAAAGCACATCCGATCGATGCTGTATAAGGACCAGCCCCAGCCGATGGAGATATCTATCTCCAGTTCGCCATCGACTATGAAGTGGTCCACGTAGAAAAGAACTTTCGGGAAGAGGCCGACGGTCGCGAGGGTTCCCATTTGGAAGAGGGTGATCTGATTCGTCTAGAAGATGAAAATGGTCAGCTGAGATAGGTGACAGAGACTCACCTGCATCATCTTCTTCTTCATCTGAGAGTTTACCGCCCGCCTGGAGTAGCGCCACGTTTGCGCGAGGAAGACAATGTGCAGGATGATCTCCACAAGGAAGACGACCTTGTACACGTCCTGAAGCTGTGACAACGCCCCTCGAAGCTCTTTCTCGTCGAAGGCCTGCGCTGTGCCCACCACGGCCAGATTCAGCACGAAGAGGAGGAAGTTTACTGCCGCCAGCTTCTTGCTCAGCTGCCAGGAGCCGTATCGGATGGGAAAGGCCATGATGAGGACGCGATCCACAGCTAGCAGTGCGCCACTTAGGTAGACGGCGTTCTGAGACGCGTCCTGAAAAGAAAGAATCAATTTTTAATAAAGTTAAATTTTTGAATTGGAAGCGCTCCGTGTACCTGTATGCTCCAGACGATCATCAAGTGGATGATCTTGACTCGCACGACGTCGTAGGCGGTGAGAAGTTCGAAAGTTAAGGTGAGGATGCAGACCACCGCGTACTGGATGCAGAGAAGTATATGGGAGCAGAGGATGCCGGCGGTGGCGGAAACCCTGTACATAGATTGGATTATTACAATGCAGTGTGCTTTCCACATTACTTAAAAAACGATAGTAACTTCATGTTGCTGCTTAAAATACGATTTTCCTTTTCTGCCGTGCTCAGTTGATGGGAGTGTTGGGAGCTAATATAGATAATTCTTATAGCCTAAGTCAAATGAAATAGACCCGAAGCCAAAGTGGCAGTGCGCCACGCTTAATTTCAACTGCTAAGCCAACAGATTCCCGGAGGCTATGCACAGTAATATAAGCATTAAAATAAGCCCCTTTGATAGTTCAGGAAAATACGTCGCATTGTTAAGTTGAAAGAAATTGGTTACTCAAGACCTTTAAAATATCTAGTAGTACCTGTGGAATCTCAAGTAGACATGGAACGTTGCTAACAGAAGAACGAGGTTGATGCAGGAGATGGGAAGGGTTATATACATCTCCGACGACATTGCACGGATCCGAGTAGGTGTCGTATGTACTAAAGTAGGAAATGACACCTGAATGCAGCCAGCCACTGGTTAGAGATTACGAGTTTCATGTTCCTGTGAAATCGACCTCGTTCCCACGAGCCATGTGCTCTCCTCATGGTTCGTGCTTTGGAAAGCAATTTGTCCTGTTTTGATTGGGTACCACGGCGCCTTAGGGCATCTAGGACTTGCTCAACAGACCTTGGCGCACGTAGAAGGATCTGCAGAGCTGGAGAAATTACATCATGCGAGAGCAGGAACATTGGTTCGTTGGAATAGGGTATGTTGCGCTATGTCCACGTGATCCTAATGACATCAGACGTTCGCTTTGACGCTGAAGGTGTTCCCATGATCATTTGAAACGTCACTTTACAATAAATTCAGTTGTTCTGCTTCTTCCTATCCAAATAACCCGATATTGACATCTGCATAAGCTGCTGGTTTTCCCTCAACGACCTTTTGTACCACCGGCTGCGATAAAGCATCGCCAACTGCAGAGAGTGAGTACAGTGATCGTGAGCTTCTCTCGTCGTCTGCGCCCTCTCACACCGCTGGTCGCGGACTGACACGCGTGAATGGGATCGTCACAACAAGTGGAACGCGGCGCGAAGTGACGATTACTTTCTTTGCCGTTTACCCGTCTGAGGTATTTGTGATGATAGAAACATTCCGATCGCCTTACTAATGCATTAGATACTGTTTGATGCATTAGATCTGTTTTAACTGTCCATTGTCCGATTTGCCACCACTGCGGTTGCAGTGGTCGTACGGAACGTGAAGAGAAGAATTCCTTGAAGGTTTTTCATCCTTGTCGTCCAATCTTAGAGCTCCGAGATGCTTAAGGTTCAACCCAGTTTGACTCTATTGACTCTGCTCGCTCTAGTGCATCTTCAGTCGGCCATCATTGAGTAATAAAAATCAGATTCAGCTCACTTAAAAGATTCAATGAGTTGGACCTGAAGTCTAACCATAGTCACTGTTCGTGCCCTCACACGATGAGTAATGACGTTGCTCCTTCAAGGTATTAAAAACGTAGAGTGTCATCCTTAACGACTAGTCACATAATTGCGTTTCAATGCACTTTTCACGTGCGTCACAGGGCACGATATGAATGCCTTAGGTGTGCCTTTTACGGGTCGTTCATCCGGATAACGACCAATTTTCACATGTGTCCAACCCACCACTTGTGTTCTAAGTACGAGAAGCTCTTTGAGTGCTCATGCATATACATGTAAGTGTAGAAGACAGTTCAGAGTGCAATACAACATCTGGAATGCATCAAAATTGGTATAAAAACGAAAAATTATTTCGTTTTTGGGTGGTCATTATGGACACAAGCATAACCTTAAAAAGAGAGATCAGAGATCATTGCTTTGAACTGCCCGGCCACTATCGCCATTTGTAAAGAATGAGCGTAATTACCTAGTAATAAGATTAGCAGAGGAGTCAAAATTTGCCTTTGACTGACAAGGCGGATTTTATACTTCGGATTGCAGTCATGAAGTGTCTTCTGCCTCACCACCACCCATTCTTAGCCTTCCTCAAAACAGTCGAAACCGTCTGCACCTACTCCTTAATTCTGCGCCAAGAATGCAATTAAACCCACGCGTAATTACGCTCACACAAAAATATCTTTGTCTTGTGGGCGCTGAATGGGCATAGCTGGAATAACAAACGTCTCAGGACAGATAGAGCCGCGTAAAGTTTCGTCATTGCGTTCGACTTATTTCGTCGTAGGACATACGCTGTGTATGTGGGGGTATAGCTCAGGGGTAGAGCGCTCGCTTAGCATGCGAGAGGGCTGGGGTTCGATTCCCCATACCTCCAAAAACTTTTATTTCTTTGCAAAATCTACAGCGACACTTCCATTAGTACCATGCAAATTAATCTTGACCTGGAAACGTTTTTCTAATTTGTAGTGGTTCTCACAAAGGCGACGTTCTTCCTTTTACGTAGTACATAGAGTGCGAACCCACCGTGAAGAGAACTTCCAGCGAGAAGAAGACTCGATCCACCATGTACAGGTTTACGCCCCACTCATAGAGCGTCGCCTGGATGCTCTCTCGAACGATGAGCAGATCCACATAGTAAAGAACCTTCGGGAATACCCCAAGAGTGAGCAGCCCGAGGAGTTGGAATACAGTAATCTGGTTTGTCTAAACTTAGGCATGATAAAATGTGGATACATGCTGCTTATAGGGGCTGGCTTCCAGTCAGCACACCCACCTGGATCATCTGCTTCCTAAAGCTTGTGGAGACATGAGATCGTTCGACGTATCTCCTGCTCTGCACCAAGAAGACGAAGTGGAGCACGATCTCGAGTAGAAAGACTCCACTGTAGAAGTCCTTGACGTATTGCCGCACGACAAATGGCGATGATACAAGAAGCATGGAGACACAGATAACGAGAAGGGTGACGAGGAACAATATTCCGTCCAAGTAGGCCAGTTTTCGACTAACCCCATAGAAGGTGTACTTGAAGGGTTCTGCCAGGATGATAACTCTGTCCACGGCCAGGAGTGCTCCACTGACGTAAGCCGAGTTCTGCGAGAGGTCCTGGATATTGTTCAGGATCCAGTGGTAGAGTAGCCTCAGGTCGATGATGCCGTAGACGTGTAAGAGCTCCTCGAGCGACTGGTTGAAAGAAGGATGGCGCTGGAGAGCGTCAGCGAGAGGAAGGAGGCCAAGAGTGTAGTGAATTTCTCTAGAAGCATCACTAAAGGCTGGGGCCCTTGGAGATCTTTGTGACAGCTTGGCGTTCTGCGTAGACCGGCGAAGCGGAAATCTGCGCTGACTAATAGAATTGGAATTCGAAAAGTGTGCTTGGCCAAAGTCCATAGATCAAACACTCAGTTTGCAGCCATAAAAATTGCAGGAAATAATGCGTGACTGGGGTGTAGCCGCTCGACGCGCAATTGCAATTTGTGCCTAAGTTTGGAAGGATTATGCATGCTTCTTAGAGGATTATCGAGTATTTAGAAAATATTGGGAACATTCATTTTCAGGATCGGTCACCTTTTTAAATTCTTTTTTTAAAAAATTAAAGAAAAGGAAAAGATTGAAAGAATGGATATAACAGAGAACTGGGACTATATAAGAAAACTTTCTTTATAAGTACCCTAGAAGCACCGCGTTGTTGACTTTAAGGGAAACATACTCTTCCAGAGTCGTGGCAGGTCTCAGTCAAGGCCACAGCTCCAACACCATTTTTTGGCGCATTTTCTGCGCTGGATTAACTCTAGCGATGCTTTTTCATAATGCGATGCGAAGCTCGGTAACGCATTAGTTTTAGCATTGCAAAATATCTGGAGGTCATATCTTCTTCTTTACTGTTCGCTGTCACCAATCACGCGCGGTCCAGTAGATCTCTACCTCCAACCTCGAAATGACTCCAAATAGACTAAACGAGGAAATAAGTCCCCGCACACGGCACGCACTCTTCGTAGTGTTTTCCTGTTTTGCGTTCCTAGCCATGTTTATACCTCTTGGACTTGGAGCTCTTTATATTGTAAGCCACGAGGACACTTCCAAACCATATGGTAAGCTAATTTGGAAAGGAATGTTGATTTTATTATTCCCTTTTTTTAGATACAAACGCCTATGTAGAGAAAGCGCTCTACTTCCACGACCGCCACTTGTCCCACTTCAACTATGCGCTTCGCCATCTGATCCGTAGGGAGTTCGCCTCACGGGAAAAAGATTACGAAAAACTGTATCTTCTTGTTGATGAAGCGCAATGGCTCCAAAGGACGCTTTCCGAAAGCGACAATGATGAATATCTCACTGAACAGGTATACATACAGTAGCTGAATTTCATATTACGCTCTTTTTCTACGTTTGTAGACTCGCTTCGAGGTCTTCTTCGCCCAGAGACAGAATATGTCCTTCCATGAAACCGTATTGGCCATCGAAAATCACATCAGAGCTCTGAACATGGACCGGACCTACTTTCTGGAGAAGTTCTTGATCGACTTCATGATCTATCCAACAAAGAACGCAGCGGCCGCACTTGACGCCTTTCTTGGTCAGTTCGAGGTTAAGATCGCTGAGCTGAAGGATAAGACTCACGCCAAATATCACGAATCTATAGGTGGGTCTTGAATGGAAAGATCATCCTTAAATCCGCTTTAGACCATTTTTGGATCAACATCAAATGGAGCACCATTCCCGGAATCTCAGAATCCTGTATCCGACATGATAGCGCAGAGGATATCGCGGAGCTGTACAAGATGGCGAGAGAACGCGTGTCCAGGTGCATTCCTGTCGGCCAGGAGAAATTAACAGTTCTCCCTTATATTATCAAACTCTGGTGCTCGATTACCGGCGCGACCATTTCAATTGTGGCGTGTTGCTTCTTTATGCGCTGCTTATGTGATGCATCTGAGGATTAGACATGTTTGTTAACATTTAACCTTGCAATAAATAGTGTTAGAGCTGAGCAAATGATATATAAGGTTACGGTTTTAGGCTCTGGTCCGGCTAGCTGATAGTTTCAAGAATGTTACATATAAACTTGCCAGTATCTATCATGCGACTTGCAAAAACCGGTCAACTGTTGTTGAGGTAGCAAACTAATCAATTCTTGTTTTGCTAAACGTCGCTGCATCATGAACTTGATAAGTGGTGTCGGTAGCTTCTGATGTTCCCCGACGTTTTCCTGTATTTTCCTGATCTGAGACACAAAAGAGCCTTGGGTGGTCTTTGTCATCGCCCTCCCTAACAATCCAAGGGAACATCTCGTGCAAAAACAATTGAAAGACCTTCGACATTTCTATTCTATTGCCATCTGTAACGAGACTTTCAAAACCGAGAAGTGCTTTCCGGTAACTCCCGGGTAGCTTCCCGGTTTCTGATTGACATCTGTTTGGCAAATAAATGGATTAGCCTAATAATATTCCGCATTAGCACTTTTATGCAGAAAGGAAGTTCATGATAATGTTTGATTAGCCATTTGATAAATCACTGTTAGAGTATGGATCGCTTTAGTTTGCCCCTGTTTGCCTGTGGAGTCGTCCAGTTTTCTTTAGGAGAGTTTGACATCTTCTCTTTTGAATGGTAATGGTAATTTTCCACGTCTATTCAATCCATACGTTTATTAGATCCACAACGACTTCCAATGTGGCTTTTTATAGTACGACCTTGTGCCTCCTCACATCATAGGGCTAAAGTGTTAGGCGGAGAAAAAGTTGCACTAAACCCAATTACGATTTAATATTCATCTGAACTTGAAGGCATGGCGTCATGAGTCAGCGGCGAGCGCTTAAAGCAGTTTAATCTGATGAACTTACAAATAGTTCCAAGTAGGTAGTAAAAGAGTCGAAGGAAGCTTTTCCTCAAGGTTGTCATAAAAAATATAAGCGAAATGGTCTTGAACAGAACTAGCATCTGAATCCCATCATTTAGATTCATTTAATGCTGACGTAGAGTAAGTAGTCAGTAGAGTTAATATCCATGCTACAGTAGCTGCGCCTACTTTGTTTGTTCTTGAGGCTTCTATGCTTGAAAAATTTAAAGAGGGATACTTCTTGTTAGTGTTGTCTTCCGGCTTTTGCCTTAAAAACACTCCCGTACAAGTATGCCGCCAACTTATGTATTAATATGCAGATGGCTCTGGAGCAGAAATGGTGATTTCTAATATCATTAATTATATAACTGCGCCTATTTATGTTGTGCGTGCAAAGCCTATGAATACGACGATTTATCAGATATCTACATATATAAGCGAATTAAGTGTCAAGGAGAGGCAGATATTTATTTGTCATACATATTCATCGCAAGGAATACTTGGAGCTCACAATCGACGCCTTCACGGTAACAGTCTTGACCTTTTGCCGGCACTTGAACAGAGTGAACGCCGATGTGAGAAGGACATGTGCGGAGAAGAAAAGTCGGTCCACGGAGTCAGTGCCAATGTTCCAGTCCAGCAAGAAGATCATGATCTCGCCGTCCAGGACCCAGTGGTCCAAGTAGTATAGGATCTTGGGGAAGATGCCCAAGGTGAGAAGGCTGATTAGTTGGAACAGCGTTATCTGGTTCATCTAGAGAGCTATGGTTAGCAGAGAGCTAGGTGAACAGAAGAAGTCATTTCATGGATCGTTTTCTGAGGATAGCAACGCCGACGTTTTTATGCGTTCAAACTACGGAGCAAATTTAGAATCGAATTAGTTTGACGGCTAATGCTACCGTATTACACCTGCGTTTTCTGCTCGTATAGCACAATTCATGTTTTAGAGAGTACTACGATAGGATTTCTTCTTTGTTGCCGGAGGCAGCGCCCTACATCAGATCCACGTCTTATCTACGCATACTCACCTGATGCATCTGCCGTTTGACATGCTGGTTAGCCTGGCTCCTCCGGTAGTACACCTTGCTCTGGACGAGAAACACGAAGTGGAGCAGAATCTCGGCAAGGAAAACAGCGTTGTAGACGTCTCTTAGGTAGAGAACGATGTCGAAAGGCGAAAACCGTAGCAGGAGTTGTAGAACCAAGATGGCTCCGATGTTCGCCACCAGGGCGAACACAGTCAAGTAGGCGAGCTTCACGCTAACCTCCCACATGGTGTACTTCACAGGCCGCGCCATGATGACGACCCTGTCAATGGCCAGAAGGGCGCCACTGACGTATACCGTGTTCTGGGACACGTCGTACACAGTATAGAGCTGGTAGAGGAAGGTCATGCGGATGTCGGTGCAGTAGAGGCCGACTAGTTCGGAGGCAGTGATGAAGAGGAAAACCAGCGAGAACTGGGCGCACGAGAAGGTATGGGCCACAAGCATGCCCAGCATAGGAGAGCCATTGCGGTTCTTGAAGTGGACGAAGACGGTGATGAGCGTCAGGGTCAGGATCAGGAAGGAGAACAGCGCAGAGGCGAACTTATCCAAGGGCACTTCCAGCATCCTTTCCTTAGCGGAAGCAGGTAATGTCGGAATAAAAGTGTTAAACGCCTTTTATCGTATTTGGGGGTAATTTAATAAATTGCTGAAGTTTTAGAGGCTATTACATGAGTGCAAAGAGGTGAGAGGCTGGACTTGCGCACCGAAAGGAGACGGTCTCCGAACACTTCGAGGCCGGTCCTAGGAGAGGTCGTAAATGCGCTGCAATTAACGCACAAATGAGATGGTATGTCACGAGTACACTCTGATCATGTGCTAGGAGAGTGTGCATTGGAAGGACACGTTACGTAGCGAGGACGAAAACATTTGTTGCAACAATGATGGTGACTATTTTGAGTTGCGTAACCACTGGGTTGTGCAAGGAAGGGTGCTAATCACCTTCTTTACCGGTCAAGCAAGACGATCTAAAGTGAAGTTTTTCGGCCTTGTCATTGTTTTAAGAGTACAAAGAAGTTCTACAAGTTACAGGAATTGCGAAAGGTCATCGTAAATCCATTGAATTACGTGGGAATTTGAATTCTTAATTCAATAAGATGCGTAAAACAGTAATCAGTAAAATTGTGAATGCTAAATTAATCATACTGTTGTACTCAATAGAGGCGACGCACTGACAGTACGCAATGGCATGCTCTAAACCGGCCAAAGGTGCGTTCTACTTATATGAACCATAGCGCTAACTGCGGTACCGTAGTCGCTTTCAAAACTGGAAGATTTCCAGCATCTCCAAGTGCAATCCAAGGTTCAAGAGTACACTTGTTAATAGTTCTATTAAGGTAACTAGCAACCACTTCCAAAAATAATGATTTTCCTCCCCCGTATAACAACCTTAAAACCTTCCAACCCGGAACCCTTTGGTTACAACATTCTTAAAAAACCAGAAGATAAGATACTGCCTGCCGGGAAATTTTTGTTACTACAAATTGGGTGTCACACTTAGAACTTATTTCTTGTTCTGTGGCGGAATCATCAAAACCGGGAAATGCTTCCTGGCAGCTACCCGATATCTTCCCAATCGCCAAGCACTTCACGTCTGTCATGGCATTTTCGACGGGAATTTACCGGGAAGCTACCGGGAAGTACTTCCCGGTTCTGTCAATTCCACCACTGGTTTTCCTTTTACTCTCGCAATCCCTCTCGTGCAGTTATGTCCAGTGCAAAGCTTAAGCAGCATCTCATCGGACTTGTAATACACGCTGCGTTCCTCAAAATCTGGATTTTCGGGGTGAATCTGAGATTTCTCATCAGTTTACTTTGAAGGTCCTGTATCCCGAATTCAAGCGCGTTGGGAATTGACACTTCTTTTCTGGTCGTTGAAACCTACTTCTCAGCAGATTAACTCCAGTTCTCGCTGTTGCATTTTCGCACGTCACATTCTAAAATTGTAAGAATTGAGCAGAACGCGTTTTAATCCCCTCATTAGCTGCAGTCCATCTATTCCACCTGAATGGACAACTTCTCTTTCCCACGCGATCAGCACGACCTTTCTCTCACGCTCTAAGAACTCCATGCTATTGCATGCTACCCTTGAAAGAACACCATTGGCAGCGCCTGTCCTGCGCTCTCTGCTATGTCCCACATCCCGATAGGTCTACAGTATCAAGAAAAATACGAGCGATACTTCTTGCTCATCACCTGTATCGTCATAGTGGTGGCATCCTCAGTTTCTCTCTTTACTCACATTCACAGATCCAAGCGCCTCCACCGTTGGGGCATGCTACCCGTACTTCTGGCCACCTGTATCCTCTACAGCCTCATTAACATTCTCTACTTCGTGCTCTACACTGACCATTTCGATTTTTACACGATCAGGGAGGTGGACATCAAGCTCATCGTCTGGCAGGGTTCCGTAAACGACGTTACTGAAGTGGCCATGTCCCTAGCCAGCACGCTGCTTGCGCTGGACAGGGTTCTTATCATGACCTGGCCCCTACCGTACCATGCCCACAATATGGGTCGAAAACTGGCCGTGTTCAGCTGTCTCATCACCTTCGGGCTCTTCTTCGTCCACTCCTCCCTGGTGCTTCTGATGGACGTGCGCCCGGAAGAGACCTTCTTCGGGCTGCTCGTTTACTTCAACTACTCCATAATCGAGAAGGTCCTACCTTCGGCTCTTGTCATCGAGACCTTTCTGCATATCGTCTTCTGCATCAAATTCCAACGCTTCAGTAGACGAGCCCAGAATGCCATCGCTAGAAAACAAGCAGCCCAGGTGGGTCCACCACCCTGTATCCACTCATCCTCCTTTAGGTGAACCACATCACCCTGTTCCAAATCGTCTCCCACACCCTTCTCTGCGCGCTGCCCCACCTCGCCATCTTCGTTGAGCATGTGTGCCCCGACTGCGAGATGGAATGGCTCAACTGCATATACCCCTTCTACAGCTCCGCGTTCTGCGTCAGCGTGCTCCTCTTCACTCTCTTCACACTCTACAAGTTGAAGCCGACCAAATGTTTTGAGAGAGTACATAGCACCTCCGTTCTGTACTATATGCGTAAGCCGACGTAACACAACAGTTTTAAGTCATGTTGGAACATTTTTTCGTGAAAAATATCGGACCACGGCATACATTTCGCTCTTGCGCATACCTGGAGATACGATAACTGCTAGGAATTTGGCAAATCTCGATAGCAATTTGATTAGGAATACAGTACCAACACAACAAACTTCTATGCCAGTTTCCACAATATATTTTCGGCGATCCTAAATCCGACAGACTTGCTCGACAGCTTCAATGGTGAAAATGTTGTCCCCAAGTAGACGTCCCACATGGTTCCCTATTCAATATTGCTGCTTGAATGATGCATAATAGTTATTCTAATAAAAAAAGCAATCCTGAAATGCAAATATATCAACACTTCTATGGCAATTCTTTCCATTCTTATTCACACCACCGTAGACAACTGCTTAATATTTATTTAAATTAACAAACAAAATCCTGGACAATCTAAACGTTAGTTAGCTGGTGGAGCAATTCCAGAAAGAATTCTAATATCTAACAAGAAACAAGAACAGGATGCACCAGCCAAAGTATGCGAGTAAAATGGCAATCACCATTATATCTTTGTTTTTCTCCTCTCCGAATGGGACACATTTGGATTCGCGAAGGTCTGTCATCATCCCGTACGCCTCTACGATGTCTTGCACACTGGCATCCGCATGGAAACAGTACTTCGAGATCCCAGGCGTAGTGCTCCACTTCAGGTTGTTCCAAAAAGTGTCTTAAATCAATTTTAGAAAGCGTTCCCATCCATTTGACTCACCTATATGCTCGTGATATTCGCCATGCGTGAGCTCCTTCAGCTCAGCGATTGAGAGGTCGATTTCAGCAAGCGTCTCGTTCAGTGTAACCACTGTGGCTAGCTTGGAATCGCCAATGTACGCCGCCAAGAACTTCTCCAGAACGACAGTCCGGTCAATATTCACAGATTTGATGTATCTTTCGATGGCTGCGATGGTCTCCTCATGTGACTTATCCTGTTTTTGAGTGGCTATAACTTGAAGTAGAGCCTAAAAGCGTAGCAAGAGAGCGTAATTGAGTAAAATCCATCTGTTCCGTACCAGGTGCGTGAAATATTTGTCGTCTTCACTTTGGGAAAGCTTCTTTAGGAGTGCCTGCGCGTCATTAATCAGTTGGTTCAGTTTTTCGCCCCCACTTTTGCGGTCTTTATACGGCCTCATTGTGCCTTCAGAAAGCATCCATCCACGGATCGCAGCATTAAAGTTTGACAAATGACGTTCGTGGAAGAGGAGCGCTTTGTCCACATAAGCATTTGTATCTGAAATCAATGATATGTAAGCTACACGCGATAGGCTAGCCTATTCTGGTGAGCAAATGACCCTAACGTGCTGCGTCAAGCCAGAAAAGTACTTTTGAAACTTGCTTACCACATGGTTTCGAAGTGTCCACGTAGGTCATGTAACTAAAGAAGAGCCGAGATACCGAAAGCGAGATTATGGCAGCAATCATGAATGCGGCAGAGATCTGCTTACATTTTGGGGCTCTCCCAGAGGCCATTTGTTGTTAGTCAGTAGATGAGGATTAACCTGGAAAACGATGTTAAAAGAAGAGTTAAGGGACCACAGTAGAACGGACTGTGTTGAATCGAGGAACGTCAGAGTGCTGAGGAACGGAAAGAGAATCCGGTTCATATACCATAAAGGCGATGCTAAATGTGATTGCTGAACGATGCTAATTAGTAAAGGTAAAAAGTTAGGTTAACAAAATGAAGAATACGGATTGATATTTAGTGCCCGACGGACTGTTCGAAGCACTAAAAGATAAAATACATAGTCATTGTTTTATTAAGCTTCATAGGGGTATACAGCACAGGACTACCACACGGCGCACTTCTTGACCGGGTTCATCGGGGAGTTCGGAGCGCACTGGAAGGCCTCCGCGAACTCCACCGAGTTGTGGAGCGCTCCGAGCTGTCGAACGCGGTCGTCAGGATGCGCTGCGTTGGATCGGGCGATGGCATCGCCCACCGTTGATAGGATGCACATGCTCTGCAAGGAAATGTGAGTCAAAGAGCCCCTTAAGATTAGCCTCAAATTTTCCAGAAAGGGTACAGTAATAGTAAAGTTTTTTAAGTCCATTCTAGTCACTTACATGTCCATAGGCGATGAAGAACATCTGCTCGTGTGTGAACTGCTCGAATCCGTCGATCTTCGGCAGAGCCCCTCCCATCTCGTCCAAATACTTCCGGAAGGCGTAGAACGACTCCTTGAGGCCACCGTTGTCCGCTATGACCTCAGGTAGGACGCGCGCCCCGTTGGTGAAGAGGCCAGTGCCCGGGATCTCGTAGCGCGAGTATTGTTCTACCATGCACTGGCCCTTCTCCTGGAACTTGCGCTTCGTCGCCTCCTCCCACCAGTTGGCCTTGTTGCCCACTTCGTCATACGCCGCTCCGATCGAGTCGAAGCCGTGGGTCATCTCGTGGCCGAGGGTCACCCCGGCGCCGGCGTAGTTCATCACTGCTGGGTAGTCCAGCTGGTACAAGGGCGCGTGGAGATAGCCCGCGGGGATGGCTGGAAGATAGAGATGATCTGAGGAGTTATCTAGGATCCTACCTATGCGGTTCTTGGTCTTAGTGAAGCCGGCGTTGACGAAGGCGGCGTTGAAGCGGAAGTCGGTCAGGTCGACTGGCTCCACCAATCTCTCGAACTTCCTCTTCATGTCCCACTCCTGGACGTTCTCAATCATCCTCCAGTAGTCATCCTTCTCGCTGAACCTGACGTCCTTGTAGTAGGCGTCCAGAGCCTTGTCGTCGAGGGCCATATCCGGGTAGCCAATCTCCGAGCCCATCATGTCCAGTTTGTGCAGCGCCCTGGCTCGGGTCTTCTCGTCCATCCAGTCAGCCCGGAGCACAATGTTCTTGAACTCTGTACGGATACGTTCGAACATCTGGGAGAAGTCGGCCTTGGAGGCCGCGCTGAAGTTCTTGCGGACGTAGATGGCGCTGGAGATGTGCTTGAGGAAGTTCCGGTGGTTGACGACGGCCACGCAGTTCTCCCAACGTGAACGGTTGAAGAAGCGCAGGAAGGAGAGTTCAGTGTAGCCCTGGAAGGTGGACTTGGTCAGGGAAGCTGGTGGGGTTTATCAAGGCTGCTCTATCAGAGCTGTCATTCTTCGGTTATTAACAGTGACAAACTCACTAACTTACTGGTAACTACCGATAACTGAAAGCACCTACCGGTTTCACCTCATCATACCGCTCATCGAGCTGCTTCTTCATGATCCACGCCTTAAGGAACTTCCAGTGGACGTAGTTGGCAATTGTTCTCTTCGGCGTCGTCTCTAGGATCTCTCTGAGGGCCTTTAGGAACGTTGGCGACTGGACCATGACCTCCCGATCGGGCGAGAGGTACTTGCGCGCCTCCTGTGGAGCAAAGGCATGGAAGTAGGCGGTCCAGTTAAGCTGAAGATGAGGGTTAGCTCTGCTCACGAGAATATCACTCACCTGAGGAAGTAAGGTTTCCAGATCAGAGAGTGGCATGAAGTGGGCAGAAGGGGCGCCCGTGGCTTCCGCAAGACGCGTCTCCAGCTTGATGAATTCGTCGACGTCCTCTCGGATAAGCTCGTGATCGACGGATTCGCCGTCGGCCAGGCTGTCCTCCTTCAGGAGCGTGATCTTGTGGGTGAGGTACTCCCGAACGTGTTCCACCTTGTCCCGAGTCTTAGGGTCCAAGTAGTGCTTCGCGTCGATCTCGAACAGCGGGTAGGGACTGAGCTGCTTCACCTGAGCAGGGAGAATCGATAAGCAGTACATAGATCTCAACTCACGGCAAGGATGTTTCTCGTCACATCTCGCTCGTCCTCCTCCGAGTGGACACAGAAGAAGGCGTCGGGCTCCGTCTTAGCCGTGCCGATCATAAGTCGGGTCAGGTCGTAGTTGGATTCGTCCCAGTGCCTTCCTACAAGTGTGGGGAACCCTCCAAGCGCTTTCATCTCCCGAAGAAGGGGTGCGCTCTTCAATGCCTTGATAGGCTCCGTGTCCACACACTTGCTGTAGATGGTCTTCATCATGTTCATCGCCTTGGAACCGTACACCACGGGCTCTTCAAAGATGTCTAAAAAATTCTCCAGTAGGTCTATCCCTTTGAGTAGCTTCAGCTTCAAATGGAGCCGTAATCATATTGTAATAATCAAGTATTGTAATCGTCCCCCGTACCTTTCAATGTTCTGATGATCCTGTCGTCGATAGCGTACATGTGCATATACTTGGTCCGTCCAGGAGGAAGTTCGCGCTGAGACCACTGGTTACAGGTGAAGTTGTAGAAGTTCTCACATGGGTCGACAGAGAGGTCAACGGCCTCCTTCAGGTACCTTGAGGCCTCCTTATAGCCCGCGGAGGTTCCCACATTCTCATCGACGGGGGCTCCCAGAGAGTACGGTAAGAGGGCGGCGACTACGAAGAGAAGAGCTCGCATGTTGTCTGTCCAATGGCTTCGCTCACGGCGCTTTTATACTGTTTCCAGAGGAGATAATGGGACGTCTCGCTGAATGGAAATCGAACGCCGTCCCCTTCGGTCGACGTGCCATTGGAACGATTTTTAAAAGAGCTGTGGAACCGTCACCTAGAGACTGTTCAAGTGGAGAAATCGATCACTTCAACGCCTACGCGCTTGATCCGTCTTCTGCAAAACGGGTTACCCTTCGACGAACTCTTTTTTTGCGCGACTTCGGAGACAAACATCTGCAGAAGAGAAAGACACATTTGTGCACATTCGGACACATTCTCGATAAGGGAAGTTTGTCAGGTCTCCTTTCCAAAATCTACGTGCATCTTCTTGTGCATTTCCTATGAAGATCGTCCCATGTAGAGAGCATGTGCTTATCCGTTATGCTTAAACTCTCTCGGGTCTAGTATCGAGTCAACTTTACTCGAGTTGTGACTCGAATCGTGACTTAACTTGTCACGCAATCTGGTTTAGACCCATAAAAAAGCAATACTGTAGAACCTTGAATGTCAAACTTACATAGTGCTCATAAATGCTCTAAATAGTAAAGTACCCCAATTGATCCTTTTTATTATTTTCTTGACAGTGTTATTTGGATATGTCTAGGTGTGTACATAATTACCGTGAAGTCCGTTTCTGCCCGTATCCGCAAACGAATTTTTTAAGGAATTTTTTTTACCCTAACTATACCGTAACTGCCTATATTGGAACCCCCAGCAAACTGACACTCCTTGATCACAGCGTGCCGTTCTAGGTATCATTCGATAGAGCTCGATCTGGCCGATTTTCTGGTGTCAAGAAATCCTGAATCAGGGAATCCGCACGGGAGTTCAGAGAGCTTGGTTAAAGTGGCCTTGAGCTGGACCTAAATTTGTTTTTCTCCGGACCTTTGTTCTTTTTTCGCCCTCGCTCCAGTGTGTAAAGTTGGGGAATGGGTTCCAATCGTGACGGGACCCTATACAATAGTGTGGGGACCCTATGAGAAATAGGATAAGCAAAAAAAATTTTGCCCCCGGGCACCTCATCAGGGCTTTAGGTCAACCTAGGTCGAAAATTTCAAA
>JADLIF010001028.1:0-20252 GCA_016648015.1 Steinernema khuongi | reverse complement strand
TTTCTAGAAAATAGACATCGGAACTCCATATTTTGAATGATCCAGCTACTTCTGGCATATTATTTACACATTTGAGGGATGCGCCAAGAATGAAAAAGCCAAGGCTACTAGGACAGAGCTTCCAGAAAAAGATATGCGATCTGAAGTAAATAAGAAATTGGAAGAAACGACAAAGATGAATGACAACTTGCTTACCGAGGTCCTAAGACAGCATATGCAGAAGTGTCCCGACCAAAGATGAAGGTTCCAGAAAAGGCGACGCTATCAGTCAACAAATCTCTAAACATTCGAGGATGTGCAAAGCACACTCAAAGCCCACCCAGAAGTGACCAAAAA
The DNA here is from genome assembly GCA_016648015.1 of Steinernema khuongi. Lineage (NCBI taxonomy): Eukaryota > Metazoa > Nematoda > Chromadorea > Rhabditida > Steinernematidae > Steinernema > Steinernema khuongi. Next base: position 19,916 of record JADLIF010001028.1, on the reverse strand, counting down.
GTCACGTATGAGGAATATTGACTTTCCGCCCTCGGAAAGCTACTAGTCATCTCCTTGGGGGTCCGCCGATTTTTGCACTCCTCATTGAATTGTGCAAAGCCGATTAAAGTGCGGGGACAAAAGAAGGTCGGGAGGAGGTCGAGTGAACTTCCGGACAGCTGTGCTCCAAAATTATGGCTATAGCCGAAAGGCGATGACAGAAATAACTTTGTGATCCATGTGCTAACCAAGGAGCGGCGAAATCGTCGTAGAGAAAGAAGTCTGGGAGAAGAGGGAGCTGGGTGAAGGGTACTGTAATAAAGAACTATCCGAATGTTAAAACATCCTTTTTCTATTAGTCGTCTCTTTTCGGGTCCATCTCAATCCCCTCTAATGCACAATAGGGGTTCAGTCGGCGACGGTTCTATCAGTGGCAAGAACATACTACATATGAGTATAGTCCACAGGATGGAAATAACCCCAGGATCTCACTTCCTTTTGCTTTCGTATCCCACAACAAAAAGAGGCGAGCATATGTATAGAACGCAACAATAGCTCATTTTCTGTCAAAAATAGCGCGAGAATATGATGTGGTTGACCTTGGACATCCATCAGGGAGTGGAGAACGTCAAGGGAGTTCGCCTCTTTATCTGGCATCCATGAGCGCGCCGGAAAGTGTACTTTCGAATAAGTGAAGCGCAGACATGTCAAAACAAAAAGGGTAGCTGTGAAGCACTTTAAAATTTTGCTGCGATCTGGTTATCCAAGTGTGGATGACAAAGGCACCCTGCTTACATGTGCTGCGATTATCTGTTGTGGCGATCTTTATGTATGGGAAACGCTGGCTTTAGGGGAAATGCGTGGGATGTTTGTCGACGTCGTTGAACATTACAAGTGAAAAATATACGAGGAGAAAACTGCTAAGGGTCCCGTATGTAACAAAATACAGGAAGTGATAAATATTCTCCGTTGTCATCAATAGATTCTCCTCCCCTCAGCACTTACAAGGATGTTCCCATAAGACATAAGAACTCGTCACTTTAACTTTTTATATAACACCAGAAATTACGTTAAGCGGAGTCTTTTTTGGAACGATTTGATTTCCTTAACGCGGAACAAGATGTCGCCATGCGTCAGTGTGCTAAGTGACAGTAGTGGCAATGTGTACACAATTCTGCTGTTCGGTTGAAACAGTACAAAACGGCACATATGTATGAACTTGTAGGAAATTCCGCAAATCCATTATTTACGCTTTTCAAAACGATCCACGCGCACTAATTTAGGCAATTGCACTTTTGGATTTCCTGGTCTTCCATAATCAAACAAGTTCCTGGTGGCGATGTTTTCGGCATTTGTACTATAACAAGAGGAATTGAATTGCGGCAAAGGGCAACAGTGAATCAGTTAGTCATCAAAAGGATCACTGAAAACACACGATTTTATAAAAAGGACACTTTCTAGTTTAGTTCAATCCACATAGTGACCAGGGCCGATCACTGCCAGGCCAGATAAGATCTTTTTTGCTCCGAAAAGGAATGTAAAGGGGTGGGGAGGAGGGTATTCGGGCCCAGCTCTCATCTATCCACATCTACCGTAATAAAGCAAAAAGTACAACGTTGGTCTTCTTCGTCCAAAGAAGTGACCAATCCCATCCACACATCACCAGCAGACTAAAATCCAATTTCCGACATTTTAAAGTTCAGATATCCCCATAAATCCTCTAGGCACGCTCAGCATAAAACCAATTATTCATGATATCCCATCTCTGGACATCAAAACCCTTAAGCCGTAAACCATCGCCGAGGAAGATCAGATCTCTGTCCGTCAAAACACAACCCAAGGACCGCGTCGGCGCGGAACCGGATCTAAAGACAATGCAATAACGAACAATAAAAACAGGGCCGCGCGATGCCGGCGGATCTGCAATCGCCATAAAGAGCGCTAAAAAGGAGCGCGCGACGGCAAAGTCAATAGGCCGTCGTGCGCGAGCGATTGGCCGGAAGCCCTCGGGAATGTGGCGCTCCAACAATGTGGCGAAATGATTCGGCACCCACCCACGACTGCCCCGGGGCCTAATCGTGTTTGGCGGTCCTCAAGACGATCGGTCCGGTCTCTGTGGGTGGCCCACTTACGCGCTCTCGTCAAGACGTTCGTCTGTTCACACATCTCCTCGCAGGTGGCCAGCGAGGAGAAGATGTTCCTGGAGCTTCCCACACAGCCGTCGTACCAGAACATCGAGCACCGCTTCGTCTCGTGATCCAAGTAGTAGTGCTCGCGCCACGCTTCGGAGCCGCATTGTTCCATGTAGTTCCGGTCAAATTTGTCCAGACAGGAAACTAGAATGTACTAACGCTTTCAGAGATCATTTGTAGAGGAAGTAGAGTTTCCAAATCAATTGATTCGGGTTTGGGGGTCTGCTTGGAATAGTGGTAGGAGAGGGGCCACATGTAGTGGGTATTGGAAAGTATATGAAAGGTAGAATGGCTGCATGTCCGAAGTACCTGTTTGCTTTGTGCAATTATATCCATTCCCAGCAAATCCAGGTAGACATTCGCACACAAAGGATCCATTTGTGTTTCTGCATTCGGCGTTCTCGTCACATGGAGGAGTTGAATCGAAGCATTCATTCACATCTTCAACCCAATCATACGTCGCTGTCATACTTCAAACCACCAACCTGTGCACTCGAATCCGTCTCCTCGGAACCCCTTTTGACACTGGCACACTCCTTCCGTACACGAGGCATGTGGGCTGCACTCCGAACAGTCGTATGAAGAGCGGCCTGAGAACTGTGTCATACACTCTGTCTGGAATTACTCTGCCCTCCCTGATCCCCTTGGCTATTCACTCTCTTCCGTAACGGTCATCCCCGCATGATGTGCACCGATGGAGCGGTGGTTAATCAAGCAAGCACGGTGTCGTCGCTTTCTTGGTTTGTTAAGTTTTTGGACCTGTCCGGTTGGAAACAACCGGGCTAATAAATAGCCTCTTGGGTGAACCCAGTCGCATGAATTGGACTTACCAAGTCCGACATAGGTGCAGTCTTTTCCGTCGCCAACGTATCCAGCCATGCATTCGCACCTATAGGATCCCAAAGTGTTCGTGCACCACGCATTTTTATGGCAATTCGATGATCCCATTCGGCACTCGTCAACGTCTGAAAAACTACTTCGTTTCCAAGAAGCCATCTTCCGCCCACTTACCAATGCATTCGTCGTGTGCGTTTTTCTCATAGCCCATGCGGCACTCACACGTATAATTGTATTTGGAGTGCGATTTGCAGAACGACGTTCGAATGTCGCAGCGGTCGCATGCTGAAAGAAAACATGCTGGTTGCTGTAAATATGTGCATACGACGGCTATGTCAGTCATTTTGCTTGCTTTGGACCCTATATTCTCTACGACTGCTTTGTACCCACATTCACATCACTGTATGCTTCTCTACCGTAATCTTTGAAGAGGTTCCTACCGATTTGCGGGGCTAGTCTCTCTCCACACACTTTCCTGCACTGGTAGAGACTGTAGAATCGATTGTCGTTGCCGCCACACCCATAGTAGAAGAACTTGTCGCATTCGCCGGTCTCCGCACTGAAATGGAACCACCACTGGCCGACGCGATCGTCGTCGCAGTGCCCCGGATCAGGATACAGTAGACACAGGTCCGGAACGGCAATTGGGTTGTGCAACTTGTAGATGCACTGCTTCATGCACTCTTGCTTGGAATTGAAGCGATTCCGGTTCCCCAGACATCCTCCATAGTGGAACTCCTTGCACGTCTCGTCCTGCTGATCCCAGAACCATTTCGCTTGGTAGTACTGGCAAGGACCTGGATCGCGCGGCTCCAAGCAGCGGTCTTCTTCTAAATGGAGATAAGCCTAAATGGTGATGGGGTTACGGTAGCACACCTGCATGAGTGAAGCACAGAAAGCAGCTGACAGCGATGGTTAAGAACAACATCGCGTCCGGAAGCAGATGGGCAAAGTGGTGGAGAAGCGCAAGACGCGCTCCCTAATCTTGTATTCATGGCAAGCAAGAAGTTCGAACGCTCATTGATAATGCATACCATCCCACTCCCGCGCACACAAATGAAAGCGCATCCCATCGTCTGTTCCTGTCTGCCACAAATGGAGTGGCCACAACTCAGATCATGGCTAATAAGTTATACTCATAAAAACAAATAGGTTACAATAGGTTAATACAATTTAGGCGGTTTTTCTATTCTTGCACCGGACTCTCACAGCCTCGTTGACGAGGGATCGACAGGCGGGGCTTCACCAGAGATCCAGAGCGCACGGCAGCGACCTTGTGGGCAACGTAGAGGAGTTGCTCGCTATCAGGAATATCCATCATTTTCTTCAGTTGCTTCCCGATACGCATATTGACCACGTCGTTCTCGGCGTCACGAGTCCAAACAGATATCTGCAATTGTAAGGAGACGTTTAGTTAAAGTCAGCTTGGGGAAAAAACTTTACTCCTGCTGGCTTATACTAAATAGTTACTTTGAAATTAGATACCTACCTTATCTCCTTTATGGCGACAATTAACGACAACACCGCAAATATACTCGTTGTCCTCAAACTGTTCGCCAATCAGTGCAACGAGGAGCTCCATCCAGTAGGCGTCAAGACGAGTGTTCCTCTTGAAACGGTCCACATTGATAAGCCAGCGCCCGCCATGCGCATTGTTGTCGTCCTCCCACATTGGCTTGATTCCCTGTCTGAAGACGTAGTAGTCGCTACCAAACTCCAGACGTGACGGGGGCAGAATATGATTATAAATCCTAAATATCAAGCGATAAAAGAAACCGATAACAACAGAAGTAACTCACGCCCAAAATCCTTCGACGGTTTTAAAGGCCACCAATTGTTTTAGACAATCCAACCACTCACGATTACGATCGCCGCGAAGATACCACATGGTGAAAGGCCTTCCCAGAGCATGACCCAGTGTTCCCTCTGTGAAGTCCATCTGATCTTCAATCATCTTCGGTGTCGCTTCCATGACGTCCATTTCGGCGGTTTCCTTGTTGAGCTCAAACTGCAACAAAACAACAAAGTGATATTTGAAGAAGTATCATGAAAAAACAACACATATACATACACACATTCTATGACAGTCAGGTGGAAAACTGGACACTGGGATTCAAGCAGCAGCAAGCTGGTCAGAAAAGCTAGTCAGAACTCTCCTCAAGGAGACAAGTGCGCAGACAAATACAAGTCTTAAGCAGTCATAAGGAGGCACCACTGATACGGGAGGGACAAATAAAGAAGACTGAATAGGACAGAGCGCTTGAACTACGCTGCACCGCGCTGCAGACAACCGCTGCAGACGCCAAGCCGAGCGAGAGACGCCACTCCAACTGAGGAGCCAGGGACATCGTTTCGGAGTCCCAACTAATAATTATCGGTACTTTGTCAGGAACCGGGACTCTCGATCGCTTGTGTAGCGTCACTTCGTGCCTCTAGCATCGCAACCTGTCCATTTAATAGCAAGTTTCATTCGTAGGTGAACACCTTATTCCAGGAAATCGCAATGTCGTTCTCATCGTGCTCTATCTGCCTGTCCGCTTTTCACGACACCAGAAACGACCATCTTGCCGTCTTGACAGAATGCGGCCACGTCTTCCACGAGCGTTGCATTCTCAAGGCATACGAAACCAGGCGATCCTGTCCAATCTGCCGTCTACCGATCGATCCACAGAATATCATACTTCGACTCTTCTTCTCGGTTGAAGAAGTTGCTGCACAAGCGGAGGGAGAGAACTCAAATGGGTTCAACGCATTTGGAGAGCGCGACCGTTCTTCTTCCTTTCCGTGGGATAGATCGGTAGCAACATCTAGCACTTTTGTCCCGGCCGACTTAGAACACCAAGTTGGATATGAACTTGCCGCTGAAATAGAACAGCTCCCAGCCTCTTCTAGAAGACTGGGTGAAGAGTTCATGAAACTAAAAAGCAAGTTTAAATTCCTCCAAGAAATTAACGAGAAACTGTCAACGTTCAACGGACAAAAGGATCGTGATCTTAGGAACCGCAACCGGAGGATCGCTGAGCTAGAAGAAGAGAACATCAGGATCTCAAGGAAGCTAGCAAAAACGGAAGCGAAGTTTGAAAAAATGAGGAGAACACTCCGGGAGTTCGATTCGGAAACTGACGTTCAAGAGGCAGACCAGTCCGATTTGGACGAAGAGGACACGCAGAGAAGAAATGTATTTCGTTACTGCTGAATGCATTTCTTACTAAATTTTACAGTTTTACCGCCATTGTTCAACAATAAACACGTTTTTAAATAAGTGCTTTACAGCATTCGTACTGGCAAGGACAGAAAGAGCTAAACTTCGTTTGGAAAGGGATCAGCCAGGTCCACAAGAATTGCAAAATTACTCCTAGGCACGGATTACGGTATCAAACGAACTACGAATGGAGAAGACGAGCTAAATAAAGGAAGCTTCCAGTCGTTTCTATGACCGGTGATCTTGCTCGGCTCATGAGTATTGCAAGCAAGTTCAAGAAGATTGGAGTACGGTATATACAGGATGTTCGTGGAATTATCGTCTAGGGACGCTAGCCTTAAATTTGAATTGCCGTCGGACCCAAAACGGTGTTGGCGAGGTCGCGCAGCTTTAGGCAATGGTTCCCGGTAGATTTCTTGACTGTTCGTTATGGCTGATGGTGATTCTGAACTACGAAAATGTTCTATAGGATGGAGCAGCTCTGTTTTTCTCTTATTCGGGCTTTCCTGTTTTTTATTCATTTGCTTGATGCTATTCTTTTTGTGCCGATTAGAGGTTAATTTGGAAATCGTGCTCCTATGTTTGTCGATGTCCATCTCTTTTGATTTCCCATGGTCGACGCTGTCTTCCTCGCCGTTTCTTGCCTCAGTGGGGGAGGTGTACTGTTTCTGATTGTGTCTTCGAACTGCATGCTCTACCGCTCGAAAGTTCGTTGTTAAGCGCGATATATAAATTTTTACGATTCGTTGCAGACATGACGGACCAAGCAGAGAAGCAGCGCTTGCAATTTGAAAGAAAGCTCGGTGAGGCGGTGGCGAAAATGACACGGAACGTAAGTGAAGTATCCTTGTGCACTAATTCTATATTTCATCTCTTTAGAAGGTGATTGACTCACTTACGCAAGCGGATTTAACCCATATGCTCCGCCGGACCCTCGAGGAATATCAAAGGACATAGGACACCCAAGTAAACCTGTTACCATTGCGAGCCCGCGAATAAATGCCTCTGAATTCCTCGATGCAAGCTACATAATTGTCGGAGATGGGGATGGTCTTCTTCCTGGTAGTGTATATGTTTGTCACTGTAATTGTTCTGTGAGGGGACTGTAGGGGAAATCGCAATGTGGGCAGTCCACCGTCTTCTGATCTACTGAAGTCATAGAAGACATCAGGACTCTGCAGATTGGCAGCACCGGTCAGCAAGTTCCTATATGACCCGGTCGTTGTCGACCAGGTATATCCAAAAATTTTATAACCAAACCATTCCGCAATGGATAACGGAGAGGTGGCACCGTCCGGTATCTGTATCCGCCGATCGCTCGCAGACAGCGTCTGCACATTAGGCGGTCAGAGAGGGCATAGCAAATGCAAATTTTCAGACATACATGGAAGACGAGGACAGGCTGCCTGAAAGCGTAGAATGGTTCTGACTACCGTACCCAATGTCACCCCATAAATCCTGGATTGCCAAACTGATTTTCGGTCTGCGCAGAAAAAAACCACAAGACGGGTAGATCTGAACAATGCTTTCTTATCAGCCGACCTTCGTCTTCTCCAAAGATCAGGGAGCGCACGTCTGAGATTATCAGAACAACGCAGTCATGGCCCCATTCGAGCTTGATCAGTGATCCGCTCTTTTCATAAACATGTTGTTGAGAACTCCATTCCAGAGAACTCCTGGTTAGCACGATGTTTTTGTGTGATAAGCATGACAAACGTGAAACTGCTCGACAGCAACAAAGTCATATTATCTATTTTACGTCTGCCCACAGACCCCTCCTTCACAACGGCACGTTCACATCGCCAGGAAAATGCATATTTAAGAAGGGGTCAACGACTCAAATTCATCAGCTCTTTCGCCATGGATAGCACCAAGGTAAGCAGTGTCTTGATTTCCTGAGTTCTACTTGACAGATGACCACCACCCTCCTCGCCCTCATCTTCGGCCTCATTACCGCTGCTCCCAGCGCTCCAGAGGGACGCTTCCTTCAAACCGTCAAGCCAAAGCAGTGCGGAGAGAATGAATATTGGAATTCCTGTGGAGGCTGCGAGCACGAGTGTTCGGATATCGGCATGAAGCCGTGTCCTCTGGTTTGTAATCTGGATGGAGCCTGTCGATGCTTGAGTGGTAAGTTTCCCCATCCAGGCCAGTTCTATCATGTCCGCTCAGGTTACGCTCGGAACTCCGAAGGGAAGTGCGTTCCCCGCAATCAGTGTCCTCCTGTCCAGTGCCCCGATGGAGAGATCTGGGAAGTATGCGGAGGCTGTGAAAGCTTCTGTAGCGAGTGCGAATCGCCAGAAGGATGTCCGATCCAGAAGCACTGTGCCACTGGGTGCAAATTCGGACTATGTGTGTGTCCTGAAGGTACTTGGGATTCCTTTGCCTAGCATTAGCTCAAGCAGCTGCCTTCAGGTTTCGCCCGTAACGATGACTACCAGTGCGTTCCGGATGCCAGCTGTCCCAAGAAGACGATCAACTGATCCATGATATCGATTCGGTCAAACATTGTGTGATTCATCTATAAAATCTGGAATAAAAAATCGTTAAGGACCACCATCGAGAGGTATGAAGTTCACAAAGACTCCGTCTTTGCTCCATGAAGTGCAATTGGAGGTGGAATTTAATAAATAGATCAACAAACACATAGGCGCCTTTCAAGGAGACTTCTGCTCTCGTAACTGCTGTCCCAGGATGTATTCTCCGTAGTCGATCATCCCATTATTGTTGTAGTCGTTTTCCTTCAAAATGGTATCTATCAGCTGTTCTAGCTGGTCATCAGTGGGAAGAGGAGGCGGCTGGTTAGGGCTATTCTGTTGTTCTACAAGTAACCTTTTCAATTCACACATTGAAGGAGGACTCACCTGAGTGTTCGTGATAATGGGTTATAGCCTTTATGAGCTCAACTCCGTCGAGATGACCGTCCCTGTTCAAATCATAAATGTTAAAGTAGTGGAACTGTAACTGCTCGGGGGTCATGTCTGCCGTAGGGTCCAACTTCCCGTCTAAGTGCTCCTTGATGTGCCTAAAGGGTCTGGAATTACCCTACCAATGGGAAACAACCGCTACTCGGCATCGTGAACCTGTTCGCCTCCAAATTCCTGCGCTCCAGCAGGACGTTGCTGAGGAACTGCTCTTGAGAGGCACACAAACAAAACAACAAATGTGGGCAGTGACAACATCCTGAAAGATTGTCAGAAACGAACATTCGGATGCAATAGAGGACGTTATCAATTCAAGGTCATTACCGCTTTAAACCTAGTGAACTCATTGAAAATGCTGTGCGTGGGATTATCGGTACGGTATCAATATCCCACACCCTGCCGACATCCCTGATACATCCTGGAGGTCAAATAGATAGGGGCTGTAAGAAGGGGAGGCCTGCTGGACTAGGTGCATCAGTGCGGCTCTCAAATGATGTACCTGGCCGTTTTCAACCAAGTGTGTCCAAAAATTTAACAAGCAAACCAATGCAACAGTGGTCAGGGGGAGAGTCATATGCCTCGAGCAACAAGTCTCAATGGCTGCATTCGGAAAACAGGAGCCCTGTAATAGCTAGTAAAATTTCCAGCGCATGGAGTTTCAAGAGAATGTTACAGAAATCGTTTTCCGTTCCTATACTTGTGCCTATACTCACTTAACGAGCTGAAATCGTCTAAATCACGCAAATGAAGAAATCCGGAGCAGTCAACGGAGGTGGAAAACGACATAAACACAATCTGGCAATAAATGATCAATAAAAATGTTCGGCGCTTGATCGCTTGCTGCGTTGGCAAGAAGCGATCAATATGCAAAACGTGTTTGGATTGCATAATTCGTCATGAGTCGTATTTTATTCCATGTTTTATTTGTAAGGCCTTGTATTACGCTGTTATCAAGTGGAACAGTCAGGAACGCAACTCCGTATTTCTTCAGTTCAAAGCAGTTGAGCAAAATTGGAGATCGTGTCGAAGTCCTCCAAAGCCTGCGCGGTGAGCGGCGCATTTCCCTCGCGTAGCACCAACTTGCTCTGGAGACCTGCTTCAACGGCAGCGTACGCCTCTAAACCAACTTTAACCATGAGGGATCACTCTTTTGGTCACCTTTCTCAACGTCAGTTAAAAAGAGAATTTTTCCTGGCTCCGTCCCAATACTTTCGGCAATCTTCTTGTAACTGTTGCTCTCCTGCTTGTAGCCGACGTTTGTGTCGAAATATCCCGAAAGCACTTTGGTCATATCCCCAGCGATGGAGTAACCAAAGAGTAGCTTTTGGGCTTGGACAGAGCCGGAGGAGTAAATGTATATGGGGATTCCGGAGTCGTGGAGCTTTTGTAGGACGGGAGGAACGTCATCGTAGACGCTAAAAGGGAAATAAGTCAGGCGTAGTGATGCAGTTCAGGACAGAACGCGGAAGGGAGAGAGTCCTTATTAAACTTACTGTCCCTTTATGAGGTTCTGTTCGTAGGCGTTTTTCCACATCTGTCCTTGAATCTGTTTCATGGCAGTGAGCTGCAATGTATTGCGTTGTTAAACAGGCCAAATAGTCATTTGCTTGATGGAATCCATCGTTTACGAAATTGAAATCGATGAAAATTGTGCATTTATTCATATCTTTCCTGTTAAACAAGAAAATCCCACCTTCTTGTCCTTATCGATCCAGGTCCGGATATTTTTCGTCAGAGAATCCACCTTTTCTTCCCTCGCAGCATCTGAGGCGATCGCCTTGACGTCGGAATCATGCTGCGCCTCGGCATTAGACAGCTCAATGAGCGGAAGGAGCGCGTCGTCGCCGCACTTCTCCTTCAAGTATCCCTCAACGTTCTTGTACACGTAGGGAAACAGTTCATCCTTCACGAAGGAGATTGATGACGTTGTTCCTTCGATATCCAAGAGGAGCGCTTCGAACGGCATCTTCCCGATTGAGAGGAATCGTAGTCGACCTAGCATGTATCGATTGCTATCACAGATAAGATAAGTAGGCGCGAACTCAACGAACAATGTCTCAAGAGTCGGGCTCCTTTTGTCCCTTGGCTCCCTTGGACATAATCCACAACACGCCACAGTGCTTTACAGACAAGCCTTCAATAATGTCTAGATAGACTAGCTCTAGTTGCGTCGCGGTGTCAGAAGACGAGATAGTGTGTGTGCGGAGAGATAACGTCTGTTGACGTAGAGCTCGACTTTTTACCTTTCCAAGACAAAAAATTAAACAATATCAGTTCATCTCAACAATATCACAAAAATATTTAGAAATACATTATGCAGCCCAGTAATAAATTATTATGACTTTGATGCGAGAGAGCACTTACAAAATGTACAGATAAGGCGCATTATCACTACAATCCACAGAAAAACTAAACATGTAAATGCTTGGAACCACCAACAAGAGAAATGGACAGATTACGATACCCTTCGACCACGTGAAATGCTGTTGACTCTAGGCTTGTCTAGGCGGCTGTTGCTGGTTTTGAGCTTGCATCTGAGCCTGGTGAGCGCGGGCGGCTTCGTCGCGCTGTTTCTGCGCGCGAAGGAACTCTCCATAATCGATGAATCCATCACCGTTAAAGTCGTCTTCGCGGAGGATGGAGTCGATCATCTGCTCCAGTTCGATCTCGCTAGGTAGCGGAGGGGGTTGATTAGTGTTTTGATGGGCTGGTCCGGGATTCTCTGAAATTAGTGAAAGGATTAATTTGAGCAGAAATGGGACAACTGTTACCGGAATGGAAGTGAGTGATAGCCTTGATAAGTTCTACACCGTCCAACCGTCCGTTCTTGTCCAAATCGTGCATGTTAAAGTAGTGGAACTGTAACTGCTCTGGCGTCATGTTCGCTGTCGGGTCCACTTTGCCGTCCAGATGCTCTTTGATATGCCTCAAACGATCGATCGATGATAAGAACAACATAAGAATGACTTACTGGGCATCCTGGGCTTGTTCTCCGCCGAACTGTTGCGCTCCGGCTGGAGGCGTGTGCTGAGCTGCGTGCGGTTGCGCATGACCCTGTTGCGCCTGTTGAGCATGTTGCTGATGATGTACCTCGGGCGGCTGTTGCGCGTTCTGTCCGGGGAACGATGCCTGTTGGTGTCCAAGTGAAGCTTGGAGAAGGCACGCCGTGATTAAAACGGTCGCTCCAAGTGACGGCAACATGCTGAAATCGGATCGATTATTTTTGGCCGAAATAGTATGACTGGTATTGCTGCCGATCAGCCACGATAGGTCAAGGCCGCGAATTCGCGAAACAGTCGTTCAGTTTAGATCGAAAAGTCGTGGAAGCTGAATTCAAGCAGGCAATAGAGGGGTAAACACCCATAGAAGAGTTATCCCAGCGGGACGTAACCTATAGTATACATTCCTTAAGCGTTTCTTTTTATGCTTCTTTCAGTGGATGATTCCTAGGATAGATGTCGCAGTGAGCAACACGTTACATCCGGAAATAACGATAAAATAGACCACCTAAGGCCAGAATCCATATAACATTAAAAATTTAAGTGCTGGAAGAAAGCTAACCAGGATAAGGGAAACGACCACAACAAACATCAACCACGAACGAAACACTGATGTCAATTGCGTGAACCAAGACAACAACCAACGAAACGCGATCTAAATGCTAAGTGAAACAGCGGGAAGCACCACCGTGATCAACAATAGCGCGGTGTTCCAAATCACTGAAGGACACGTCACCTTTTTCTATTTCTATATTCAGAGAAACTCGAAAGGACAGTGCAAAGAATAGCCAACTCCAGAGCAGCGGAACAAGCACATGGACATCTAGTTAGCGTAGGTGACATAAAATCCGCCACTAGTGATTCGGTTCCAAATCATTAAAAACACGTGTCGTTAGCGTAGATCGTCCGAAGGAATGCGTGAAATCAATTATTCGTAATTCACCCACAACGAACATCGCTGCGCTAAAGCAAACATCGAAGGGACAGTCCAGAATTCCACAGTCTGCACAGTGCTGCGCGATCACGATTCGCACAATCGACGAACAGGGGCGTAACCGTCACGAATCCCCATCTTGCGGCGGCAGAAGAACGGAACACGTTGGCCGCAGAAGCAGTACGGTAGCTGATGCGCCGATGCAAGCCGAATCTCCGACCACCCACATAGACGAGGCGCTGAATGCCGATCCGGTCGGGGCATGGATCTCTAGGAGATGGAGAGAAGTTGAAACGCCTTCCTCGGGGAAGGAGCGCGCGTGTGATCCCATCGCGATTGTTTGGAGTGACGCGGCGATGAGTCGGTCTCAAACGTCGCGTTTGTCTCTGTGGAACGCTGACCGCAACCGTCAAGGAGACGGTCAGCTGTCTGCGCGCGAGGCTCCTCGGAAACTCACTTGAAAGTGTCCTTGCAGAACTCCAGCAGCGGACCCAACGCTCGTACAAAAGCTTAAAAACTCCAACCACCCTATCTCCCTGAATCGATTGATGTCGGCACGTTTCTGAGCGACGACAGCGATCGTGTGTGTTTGGATGTCCGAGTCGCCATTGCCGTACACAGTTGCCAGGAGACGACATCCCGCGTCGATCGACGAAGATAGGGATCAGCTGAATCTGTCGACGTCGTCGAGAGCTCCACTACAGTCGTTTCCCGACCACGACGACAAGAAGAATCAGCACAGCTACTCCTTCTCATCTCTTTCTTCGTTGATCGCACCAACTGCTGCTCAGTTCTGGAATTCAGCGCAGGTTTGTGCTTTACATGTGGTCTTCAGGGGGTGCCGCTGCTGGCAGATCCGCAATTCTGAACTATTGTGACATATCTCGAGGAGGGACTAGCTATCGGCAGTTAACACATGCATTTTTCGGAAAGAGCGTCCAGGCTCTTTGACGATATTTTTTAATGTGTTTTTTCTTCTCCGTTTTTATTCCCATCGCAATGCGCATTTTAATTGTTATGCCCAGCTCGAAACAGGTTCTTTAACGTATTTTTGTTTGTCGGCGTCACGTTTAATACACCTCGTAATGTTTGATTCCAACGGTATTAATTATTGTATTACGTCAGATCCGAGCTGTTCGTCTCGTCCCTCGTCGGTGAAGTAGTCATTCCTGCGTTCCTTCTTCTGAATATTCCACTTTCAGTCCTTCTTTTGGTCTCTTGTCTTATAGTTTGTGAGCTCCTGGAAGCTCCTCTGATAAGGTGCACATCACCTTCTTATGATTACGACTTTTGCGACCTTCTTCCTTAAACGAATTTTTTTCAGTTTCTCGCTGTCCCCTATTTCATTGTTCATATTTTGAGTCGTATCGATAACATCACAGGACCCCCGGGCTGTCTAATTCTCAAGTGCAGACGTGTTGTTCCTGCATAGTGCAAGTGCAGAGTCTTTCACTTTTAACTGGGGTTTTAACGGTGGTAGGTAGGCCGAGCACCATGCCACTTCCTTTCATGGATTCAAACTCTTCCATCCGTAGCTTCTTCTCCACTTTCAAGGTGAGGTGATAGTAGTTACTCATTGCTCTGAGCCATGACTGCTGTCGTACCCGTATTTCTTCAATTAAGTGTTTTCTTCTTGATCTTCTGTGGTTCTATTTTCCTTATCTCTGAAGCATCTATACGTCACCGTCAAACGTGGCGGGCGTGCGGCGACGAGACGGACATGAACGCTGAATCTACCAAACTGGTTGTATCCGCATTGTTCGTTGTTCCTCCATCGCGTCAATCGATGTGATGGATCCAGCGCTGGCGCGATGCTTTTCGTTAAAGATATTGGTGTGGGGGAACTACCACTAACGATCTGTTGACGTGTACTTACTGTTCGCCAATTGCAGAATACTCTTGCGGCTGTTCAGCAAACCGACCCGTTGATTCGACACAACAACTCGTGGGGCAGTAATTTGGACACAGCTTCCACACAACCCATAGTGCCCTTAACCTTCGAAATGCCTTGTAGAGATCGTACAAATGAATTCCGAACGAGTGCCAAGTCGATTCAGGTAAGCCCTACTTTACTTGTAAGCTATTACGGCGCTGATTATTTAGATGAAATCGCAAGCAAATGGTTATGTCAAGCACGACCGCCAGAGGCTAGTTCAGCAGTCAGTGCAGTTTAACCAGTTGGCAAAGAGGATCGGGAAAGATGTGAGCCATACATGCGCAAAGATGGAGAAGCTCACGGAACTGGCGAAGAAGAATTCGCTGTTTGAGGAACGCGGCGGGGAAATCGAGGAATTGTCGAATATTATACGCCAAGACATCGCTGGCCTGAACAAGCAAATCGCCGTCCTTCACGAATACAAGAAAAGTCGATTCGGAGCCTCGGAAAATAGCAAGGATCAAGGCGAGGGCCACTCAAAGCTTGTCGTCGTTGGATTGCAGACAAAGCTGGCGTCTGTCACAAAAACATTCCAAAATGTTCTCGAGATGCGGACAGAGGTATCCATGAGAATTTACCTACAGCAATTATCAACAACTTTTTGTAGAATCTAAAGAAGCAGAAGAACCGCCGAGAAGTCTTCTCTCGAACGCAGCAAGTCCCCGCTGCTATGCCAGCCTCCTCCAGCTCCGGCTACAGTAAGTTGCCATTTTAGGTTTTTTTTTTAATTCTCATTTGTTTATAGTGAACTTGCTTTTGACCCAAGGAGAGAACAATGCCGCTTCAAATTCAGTGTCTCTTGATATGGATCAACTTCAAGCTCAAAACCAGATGACTATTATGAACGACGGGATGAGCTCATATGCTCAGCAACGGAGTAGTGCAATGGCACAAATCGAAGAGAATATTTCCGCGTTGGGTTCTATATTCTCCCAACTGGCCTCGCTGGTGTCCGAACAAGGAGAGATGATTACGAGGTGAGGGTGAACTGTAGCGCTCTAAAACGCTGTCTTCCGCTTTCAGAATTGACGCGAACGTCGAGGAGACATCGATGAACGTCGAATCCGCCCATGTAGAACTGTTGCGATATTTCAATTCAATTTCCAAAAACCGGTGGCTGATGCTGAAAATCTTCGGAGTACTGATGATTTTCTTTGTCGTATTCGTCGTGTTCCTCACATAAATACCGCACGGTGCGCCTGCGCCTCCACCCTTGTGCTGTCTCCGGTGAGGGATTTAGGTCATCATCCCAGTATTTCCTTGCCGTCGCGCTCCAAGTGCCACATCCCATCTTGTACACTGTAGTAGAACTGCGACTAGCATAATTTATTGATCCTGGAATGTGATACGAATATGTAAATTACGATGTAATATGTTCGAGATATGTATATTTCTATTATCCTCTTTTATTGTTTGTGTAACGGGGGTAAGATTGAGAGCTGAGTAAGCTCCGTATATTGTGCGTTGGCGTTTATTCCGCTGGAGTTCTAAAGGTATAAAAGCCTTGTTGAATATCTTTGAGTGTAGGATACTCAGCAGCTGCTGCTCGTGTGATGTGATCAATGTGCCTTGTTTTTTTACTTCACATTCCGCTCGATAACAACTAGGATAATGATAAGGTCATACCATTCTGAAAGTAAAGTGGTAAACACCGACGTGGAAGCCCTTAAGAGGCGCAGCTCACCCCTGGTGTTCCCGTCATTTGACGTCCATCCGTGTTTAGCCACGTCGCCACATGACAAGTCGTGGTAGGACCTCCCAGAAACGCGACAGACTCGGTCTCTCTCCGTGATCTCTATGGGCATAGCGGATTTGTTCACCTTGAGGCGATTTCAGGAATCCGAGGAGTTGGACCACGTCAAGAAGATGATTCGACCGTCGACCGCGTTAGTGACTGGGGTCAGCTTTGCGCTGACCGCTCTGACCATCACAAATGCCTACTTGGAGAAGAAACAGTTCTACCCAGCTGTTGTGTATATGACCAAGAGCAACGCTTCTCTTGCCGTAATTCTTAGACGAGAAGAAGCTCCATAATATCTCTATCTTAAGGTTATGTACGTGCAAGTCGTGGTTCTCGGCTACCTGGCCTTCCAGCTGTTGAGGAAGATCTTCTTTGGCCAGTTAAGAGCAGCTGAAAGCGAGGTAAGGGAAAGAAAAGAGGAAAGGAGTGAGGGAGGGAAGGGACGGTAGTTACTCTTGTATCCACCTCTTTTCAGCACATTTCCGAAAGGATGTGGCACGCGATCATGGAGACTTGCCTGGCGTTCACCGTGTTTCGGGACGAACTGTCCTACACGTTCGCTCTGCAGTTCCTACTTCTTCTTTTTGTCAAATGTTTCCACTGGCTGAGCGAAGATCGGGTGGATTACATGGAACGGTCGCCGGTGATCACCATCTCCTTTCACACAAGAATCATCTCGCTGTTAGCACTCTTAAGTGCGATCGACAGCTACTCGATCTCCAGTGCGTACTTCTATTCGCTCCAGGCTGGCGTCACTGCGCAGATGGTCTTTGGCTTCGAGGTAAGGTCCAAATGTTTACGTTCTGTTGACCAATCCCTTTCAGTACGCCGTTATGATGACTATGGTGATTCATGTGGCAATCAAGTACGTTCTTCACATGCACGACCTCAGATCCCTGCATCCCTGGGAAAACAAAGCTGTGTATTTGCTATATGCCGAACTATTCATTAGTAAGTTGGAAAGGCTCGAGATCTGACTTATCCCATTGCTTTTTTAGATTTCGTCCGGTGCATTCTCTACTTCTCGTTTGCCTTTGTAATGTGGAGAGTTCACGCGATTCCACTGTTTGCCATCAGACCGTTCTACATGACTATGCGCGCTTTCCACAAAGCTATGAACGACGTCATCCTCTCTCGCCGAGCCATCCATGCAATGAACAACATGTTCCCTCTTGCTACCGAGGAGGAACTCAGCCAAGGTAGAACACAAGTGGGATTACAGTAGCATCTTCGTATCTATTTTAGGGGATAACACTTGTATTATCTGCCGCGAAGAAATGACGGTCATGAGTGGAGCCAAGAAGCTCCCATGCAACCACATCTTCCACCCTAACTGTCTACGCTCCTGGTTCCAGCGCCAGCAGACCTGTCCTACTTGCCGTACTGACATTTTGGCCGATCGACGCACTGGAACCACACCGAATCAGGCCGCACCCGGAGGGAATGGACCTCAAATTCCGGGAATTCGAGTAAACATCAACCCAGTTGGAGCCAACTTAGGTGGCGCTAACGTCCCTCCTGCCGTATTCCCCTTCATGGCTCATCAGTTCGCTTTTCCTGCTGCTCAAGCTCCTGCCGCTCCTGCGGCTGGTGAGCAAGCTCCACAACAACAGCCAGATCAGCAGGGTCAACAACAGCAAGGCCAACAACAAGGAACTCACATGCAGATGCCTCCGATGATGCCACCCTTCATGCCTCCTTTCATGTTCCCGCCACCACCTCCTCCACCGCCATTCCCAGAGCCTCCTACGGTGAGTAATCGCCTTGTCACAGTCCTATCGTGTCGTTTTTAGTTCAACGGAATGACGGACGAGGAGCTGCGTGCCTTGGAGGGTAATTCTCGCGCTGCTTTGGAGGCTCGTATGCGAACGATCCAGAACATCACCTGTCTTTTGGATGCAGCTATGTATCAGTATGGACAGTACATGGCCGTTACTTCCCAGATGCCGTAAGTGTCCTCTTTCACAACCAATACACATGTCGACCTAGGTCAACACAAAACGTCCCTACAGGCTCTGAAGAAGCGGCCAGCTCCTCGAATGTGTCCGCTGAGCCCCACGGGCTTGTACCTGAACCGGAAATCGTTCCTGAAGAAGTTGTTCAACCGGCCGCTACTCCTGCTCGCGAAGAAGTTCCGGAACCTGACGAAGAGCAGCCAACTACTTCGACTACCGTAGTCCACGAGGAGAGCAACATAGAGTTGTCGCCGTCAGCGCCCGCCGACGACAAGTTATGTGAACTCCGTCAGCGTCGACTGGCTCGATTTGGACAGAACTCTTCGTCGTCTTCATCCATTACGGATCTGGGTGCCACGTCCTCCACAAATGTTTCCGATGGAGCGGGCAGCAGCTCGGAGGCATAAGTATGTAAAAAAGAAGAATGTAGAATGCTGTATATTTCTTAAGTTATTTGGGTTGTAAGTGATTAATACGGCGTCTTGAAAGACAGCTTTATAGTCTATTCGCGATAAAGTAGAGAGTGATCTTGCAGGATACTTAAAAAGGACGTTGAGGAATGTACGAGATCAGTCGGTGTCTTATTGCTGGTTTGGACAGACCTGGGATAGACCGATGACCATCAGTTGTCTAGACTTGTCTACGTCTGGAGCACTTCTTCCAAGAAAGCCATGATGCCACTTCCAGAAGTTAACCGGCCTGATGGAGTTGCCCAACTTTGGAGTCTCTAGGAAGGCAGGGATGTATACCGTAATCCCATAGGCTTTTGGGGGTGTTATTGCTGGAGAAGAGTAAAAAGAAGGTGATTTTGACCGTCTGCATCACAGTCTGTCTCAAAATCAATAAATAGCTTTATTCTCGAGTTAAGTGTACCGTGAAGACAGTAAAGAAATCAACATAACGATCAAGGAACCCTCTCTGAAGCTGGAAAAGGCGTGGTTACAGAGGTTTCCATCGCAGCAGCAGTACGTCGCCTTGACGTTGTTCAGCTCGCGCTCTCTACACGTGTTACCGTATGCCCAGCAGTCGATCGTGTTGGCGCCTTCGTCGCACATTCTAAAAGGACTCTTTAGGCCAGTTGTATGGATATAGATCAGAGCTGTGTCCCGATCCCGATTTCGGGACGGGTCGGGTCGGGATTTCGGGACGGGACGGGATTTCGGGTCGGGAATCCCGAAGCCTCGGGATCGGGACGGGATTTCGGGTCGGGATTCCCGAAG